>JAQFXW010000215.1:0-21702 GCA_034693945.1 Dendrobaena attemsi | reverse complement strand
AAGGTCTACAGATCTCGAGTAAGACAGTGATGTCACCGAGTTGCGTAGTCGAATTGTGGAGGCATGGGACGAAATGGATCAGCGCATCATCAGTGGCTCACGCGTCTTCGCGCATGCGTGAATGCCCGAGGAGGTCATTAATTTTGAACAAAAGTTTTAACTATCAGAATGTTCAGAAATGACTACTCTACGTTCAATTAAAATTTCTTTGACATAACCTGATATTTGACGAAGTTACAGTAAAATATAAAAGGTAACGTTTTTTATGGGCCACCGTGTATATATATATATATATTGAGCCCAATAACACAATGGGCCATGGCATGTAACCGAATATTTTATGTGCAAGGCTGGGATACAATATTTAATTAGAGTCAACACATTTTTTTTTAAATCATCAAGATCAAACATCTCGATGAAAAGGATTCCTTGACTTTATTCCATCGCCTCCTTAAGACTGTTCTTGTCTGACCGGGCCTGGGTCGAGACCACCTCTGAGTAGAGATCTTGAAGGGATGCTATACAAATTATTTTGATTGATTGATTGATGTACATAGGCCTAATGTGGCAAGTGCTAGGCTATATACGAATTGACAAATGGGAAATCCAGAAGTGTCCTAAAACCCACTGAGCTGGATTACCTATTTAACAGGTAATAATGGCAGATATAATTTCTTAGGAACTAGTAGATATGCATTTTATATGAGAAAGCAGTAAGAATCATACACATACAACTCAGTCGGACTATAATAGGGCTCCCAAAATAGGGCCTCCTAGACCTATATAGACCTACGATGTGCTGTTAGGGTGAAAGTTGGAAGCAAAATAGCCTACTACAAAAGAAGTGGTTCATGGATTCAGGTCATGGGCGCCCGCACATTAGGTCAAGAGGGAACACTTTTCATAATCTCTAGGCTAAAATTTAGCCGTCAGCAATAGCCGTTGTGTTTTGCCCCTCCTGCAAAAATATATCGATGTTAATGGTTCAGACTAAAGGTAATAACAGAATGATTACAATTTGCTACGTTTCGATTTTAGCCAGAAACAACGTTTCATGAAAACCATCTCTTACCAGTCTCCCTTAGAAGTGGCGCTATAGAAATGTGCAATTACAATAACAGGCAAAGCCTCCGTGACGGTGATTGGCTGATCTATGGACCAGAGGTCGTGACCTCGTTTCCAGGGCGATGACGTTTATTGGAAAGAGGATCAAACTATGGTTCATGTATCAGAATAATGAATCCAGAGAAAGAGGCTGCCAGGAATCGAACTCACGTCATCAATCACTGGACAAGTCACCAGTAAATTTAGTCTGAGCCGACCGGAGCGCAATCTCAGCCGACACTCTTGAAATAGTGTGACCAATCACCAGCGTGTACTAAATCACGTGTGTATGGACGCCTATCCGTCGTTCACGCGAGTCTATACGATCAAATAAAAAGTGAATAATGATATAAGGCCCATAACTACAACTCAACGTTTACACATGCATTCACGTATTTACTTAGGATCTATTTCATGCAATCACACTTTGAATAGGGGCCTATGATATCTATACATATAAGCAAGAAAAGACTATGTTTCCCTGCAGGGCTTTTCTTTAGCGTGCAGCTGTACACAAATGTGCAGTTGTAAATGCATTTTGTGCATTTGTAAAAGCTGTTCTGTGTAGCAGAAAGGACAAAATTGTGCTCCAATACTCCATTTGGTATCAAATTATCAAAATTTCGTTGGCTTCTGGGGCTCCTTAGTCGTTAGGAGCTGGGATTGTGCAGTTGTAAAATTTCCTTTAAAAAGCCCTGTTTCCTCCTAGATAGGCCTATCTATGTATCTATGTACGTATTTTAACTTTTCTTATTCAACAACTTTTGATCCACCGGACCGATTGCTTCCAAAATTTACGCGAATACTTCTTACCCGCCGCCTAGAAAAAACACAGCGGGGTTCGCGATCCCACAATTTTACCCCTTCTTCAGATATCGGCATTTGAAGTTTCAAATTGTTTAAGCGCCGGTAGAGTGATGAAGCTCATTGTCATTAGACGCATTTTGTGTTTTGATAACTTACGTCATCCATGCGCCGCACAAAGGCGGACCTACTGCGCTGCAGAAAGGCGGAGTCAATTATGATTGACAGGCCAATGTTTATTTTGCGTAATATTATCGCTGTAGTACAGACATGCAATGCGAAAAGGCCAGTCTTTATTTCGCGTAATGTTTTCATTGCAGTACAGGCATGGCAAGCGAAATGCTTATAGACTATTCTTTCAGTATGCACTATGCAGGCGTGAATTTACAAAGAGATTTGATGCAGTTATTCCCGAGCAACGCCGGGTTTGGTTCAGCTAGTGATATCTACGACTCTAACATAACGACTCTACGTATACACAATTTTGAGCGTCTCTGAATAGGTTCCTTGAAGGGGCTCTATATAAATTTCCGAAATGAATGAATGAATGGACACATTTACTTAAGCTTCATTTATTTCTGCATGCAATCACACTTTGTAGGCTGTTGATTACAACAATCAATATCAGTTTCCACCAGCAGACAACACTATAGGCAGCCAATGTGAGCGGACTTTAGCTACACGAAGTCCCTGCTGTCACCAGACATTAATCTTTATGTAAGCGCATGTATACTGAATCTGAATCGAATCGATAAGGATGATGTTTGGTCTTCTGTGGTCGGTTCTCTATGTGGTTTTGATGGACAGCTCATCCATTGCTCTGTCTGTCTGTCTGCCTGCTTGTTTGTCTGTCTATATGTCTGTACTTGTCTCTCCCACTCTCTTCGCTGACGCCTTCTAGTGTCCTCTCTCGCATTTATTCACGCGTGACAGTCGACTCGAGAATAATCACGCACGATTGATTATTACGCCTCTCATTATTATAATCTCAAACGCAAGCTCAATGTCTGGTTAAATCAGACACTGTCTGCACTGGCAACAGAATGCATCGCTGATAAATTATATTCTTTTATATTCCGTTCTTGTCTGTGATCGGACCAGTAACCTGGAACTGGCTATCTTTATCCATGCGCTAGATCCAAGGTGGTACATGTGCTCACTTCCTACAGCTGCTGAAGAGCGAATTTTTCCGCTTGGCTTGGGTTTGGGAGCACCTCTGAGTAGGGATCTTGGAGGGTCGCTACAGGCCTACACATTTCGATTGATTGATTGATATTATTCTGTCTTAAAGCAAGTCTAGCTAACTGTGAAGTGTACAGTATCTGAAATTACTTCACGGTGAGCAGGCGATAATTATTTAGGCTGAAAGGAGATAATTACATAGTTAGTTATTTAGTTCATCTATCAAGTCAGTCATCCCAAAACTTCGTCTTTCGTATGGCCGCACAAAGTGCTACCATGAGACGAAGTGTGGTGGAGTAGTGGTAGTGTTCGATTCCATGCAGCAGCATAGGGTTGCAGGTTCAAATCCATTTCAAGCCGCTGCGTAGGCACCTTGATTTGCCTCTTTACTCACAATTGCTCTAGAGTGAATGGCTGAGAGAAATGGTCAAAACACTGGCACGAATAGCTTGCGAGCCGAGCTTTCTTCAGAGAAGACCACTATTCTGGCTCGCTCAACTTTCATTCGTTTGTTTGCAGAACAGTAAATTGAGATGTATAATCAATTATTATTGGGCGATATGCACGGCCGCCAAAGATTAAAGTCGTTCGACTCTTTAGCAGCCGCGTATCATTTGTTCATTGTAATCATAATGTGATCCGACATTGTGAATTGATCGTAAACGGCATGACTTGTCAGATTGTAGCAAATTGAGACAGAGAAGTTCTTAAACTAGACGACGAATCACCGATCGGGGTACACTCCGAGTTCGTACAGAGCATCTAATCTGCAGATTACCATCTACTTTCAGCATTGACTGCTTGTACTTACAGCTGCTGGTTCATATTTCTGCTAGGGGGTCCACCATCCTACCTCGTTTGCCCATCCCCAGAATTGATCGACTGGAGCTTTGCGTAGCTTATAATATTCTCGGCGCTGAACCGGTCCCCTCCCCTCCAAGGGGCAGATTTCGGCCCGGAAATTGCGGGTCACGAAGCGCAATAAATAACGACCCCTTGGTGGGGCTGTAATAGCCGATCTGTGATTCGCACAACTGCTTAGCATCATCTATCGGTCTTTGGCGACCGCGACAATAATGATTTGACTTCGACGGAACTCTCGCGGCGTGACTAGTCATTGATCAACGATGATGCTGCGATGATTCAATTCTGAGTTAAAGAGTACTTCTACAAGAACTCGTTTTTGTGTCTAATTCCTCCTTCAAACGGGGTTTAACGACGGGTTGCTTTGAATCTGTCAGATTTTCCCCCTTCAATCGAGGTTCTCTCTTTAACAAGGACTCGCGTCGCTGTTCTTATCTTTACATCCGATCTTACGCTGATTTGATGCTATCCATCCTGCCATGAACACAGTGGCGTAGCTAGGATCTTTTGCGCCCGGGGACAATCCCAAAATTTGCGCCCCCTATCCTCACAAGAATTTTTTTTAGTCATCGCCTCTATTTCCGAAATTGTGCGCCCCTTTTCTACGCAAAATAAAGTGATGTCACATATTTTCGGAGTTTGCGCCCCTTTTCTCGGCAAAATCGTGAAAAAAAATGATAAGATTAATGCCATTTCCGGAAAAATCGCTTACATTCTCCCGATTTTGCGCCCCCCGCCCTGCGCCCGGGGACAACTGTCCCCCCTTCCCCCTAGCTACGCTACTGCATGAACACCCTTCCTATTACTAATGCTGCTGCTGAAGGTCCCGATAATATATATGAGGCCTTGTAATAATTATAATGTAATGTAAATACGACAATTTCTATAGCGCCGTCTATATTTGCGAGTTTACTCTACGCTCAGATGCTCAGTGTTGCCTAAAAGCACAATTTTTACTGTTTTGCAGCATTTTGGGTTTCTGCATACATATTATATATAATATTATATATTATATTATTTTATTTTTTATTTTTTATATATATATTATATATTATATATTATATAATTATATATAATATATTATATATTATATATTATATGTTATATAGGCCTATATCAGCCTACAATATGTGTATACACTTGAATTACTAATGTTGTCTGTGCTTTTAATTTATGGACGCACGGTTGTAGGCCCTAATCGAAATTGCCATCAACTTTAAATATGATGTCGCCCTTCCAGAAGTTCGGGTACGGTGCCGTCTTCCTATAGTAGCCTCTGATCTGTGCACCAGACTCTTTTTAACGATGGCATCGATAACACTGCAGTTGATGATCGCAATCGCGATTCTGATTTGTTTGTTCTTCTTCTTTCATAGCATCCGCGGTTGAGATCCTTCACTCCTTGTGTTCTGCATCTCATTATTCAGCGACTGTTGCAGCAACAACTGTTCCACTATTACTGCTTCCACTGCCACCGTTTCTACCACTTCCACAAACCACCACAGCTACTGCGGCTAGTCTGCTACCAGTTTTATATTTTCTTCAATGCACAAAAAAATTATGTTTGCACAAATTTTGAGCCAGTTTGAAGTGGTTTAAAAAAATACTGGAAAAAAGGTGAAATTATTCTTAGTTTTAAAGTTAAAATGTGTTCTGGGAGCATCATAGTCTCCTGCGAGGTCTGGGGCAGAGCCTCAGAAGCTAATGCATTTCATATAAAATATAGCACATTTCTCTTAGTAAATTATGATGACTTTCGCCTTTAAAAGGCGGCTATTTTATTATAATTATCATTGGAGCACTCCCTTGTCTCTAAACTCGATCCCCCAAAGTGGCGACTATGTCAGCTTATGTCTTAATTCCAAAAGGCGACTGCTTTGAAACGCTGGATATTAATGTATATTATTTAGACACTACAGCTGAGTAGGCTGATCAACGGGAGGCCATCTTGGTTCACTGGACCCAGAATTTCTGAGACCAATAACTAGAACACACAAAGTAGTAAGATGACCAACGTGCAATGTACTTTGATGATTTTCTATATCTGCTATACTATTTTGGCATCAGCACCGGCGGCCTCTGCTGATCCTGCCACGGTAATGATGCCAGTGGTGGTGTTCCAGATAAGGATTTGCTCTCCTCCCTTGGGATGAGAGTCACGCCGTCATCTGGACGTCTCCCATCATGTCTTTCAAATCCAGTAGGCTCCATTAATGACGCGGTAGCGTAGTGGTGAAGGTCGCCGCCTCGCAACCGAAAGGTTGTGGGCTCGAATCCCACCCACCGCGTAAGGCTATAGTCGGGACCGCTTCTGAATAGTAGTGGACTGTGAGAGGCGGTATAGAAATACACACATACATATACATACATACATACATTATAGCCGGAAATTATATACTTATTATAAGTCTTTTACTCGAGGTATCAATGACCCCTTAGGATTTCAGAACTTATTAGGAATTAATGTCTGGAGGGTCAGGCCTCGTCCTCTTGCAGTTCGGTTATGTTGCCCTATTTATAATTATTAAAATTATTTACTGTTCTTCCAAGTCTACTTCTTATCATCATCGTCGTCGCTTTCATCGTTATCATCATCAGCAGCAGCCGCATCATCATCATCATCATCATCATCATCATCATCAACATCATCGTCATCATCATCAACATCATCGTCAGCGTCATCGTCATATCATCACCATCACCATCATTATCATCGTCACCATAATAATCATCATTATTATCACCAATGCCAGTATTATCATCTTTAGGCCTAAGCTTATTTGGTATTATTATCATTATTGACAGTATAATTTTATTAGTGTTTTTATTTATTAGTGTCTTTCCCCAGATTAAGCTAATCCCGCACTGATCAGTGATCATCATCATCTACATTAATTTTTACCGACTGAGAGACAATTCATATTTACATACTATTGCCAAATTTCCCCGAAATATTTCAAACAGAACAGACGTTATTCAGCTTTTAGTGAAGCATATAGGTGGGACATTTTTTGGCCACTCTGTACCTCATTCATTTTATTATCACTATCATAATCATCGTCATCATCATCATCATAATTTAATCACACGAATTACTGTTCATTATCAAGAGAATGTTTTTATTCCATTGTGACGTGAGAATATTTCTGTTCTATTGTTATGTAGAGAATATTTTCGTTCCATTGTCTTCTCTGATCGACGGCTGTCTTGCGAGCGCATGACCGTCAGAAGAAGCGGAAAGAGAATTGACAAATTTTGTTTTTGTTTGGAGACGAAATATTGAAAAGAGCACGACGACGCTGAGACCAAACAGAAGCGACGTCGAAATTCAATTTCGTCTTATATGCGAGGATAGAGGGAACGCGGTTATTCGGATTTCTTTGCTGATTCAATAACCGATCTGATCGATCGATCTGATCGATTTTAGGAACGTAGCTGGTCCATGGCTGAGGCGAGATCAACTGTGAGCAGCAGCTGACTAACGTTGTTTCTCAACTACGGCTTTTAGCAGAAGACCTGAAGGATTGAGAAGACTCGAATCAATACTGCAGAGTTTAAGCAGAATTCTAAGGTATTACAGTTAGATAGTCCAGTTAGCTACATCGGGAGCGAGTCGGCAGGTTGTTTCGTCAACCCCGGCTCGAGCCTCGGTGCCGGCGGACACTCGGAGATTTCAAAATATCGGGCTAGCACGGTCCGCTCACGGGGACCTAAATGGCGTGACGTCAGTTCAAACGGACGAGCGGCAGTGAAGGATCTAACCCATGGGTCGAGGCCATATACAGACGCTATAGAAAAATACAGTTACCTTTACCTTTAGACATTTAACGTAACGGTAACGGACAACAGTTGCTTTATCTAAACTAAAGACTTCGACGCTTTCACAAGCATGCATAATGAGAATGCGGAATTGATCAGTTGCTCGAATATTGCCGGGAGAGGATTGGTCCCCACCCGGCATAGGACAGGAAAATTACAAAGATGATACCTCATCGTCCGCGCTTGCCTGACGAAAGACAAGAGATAAGCAGTTATACATGTAGACCTATATTATACAGATATTATACATTTTATCTGCCATTATTGCTTGTTAAATAGGTAACCCTACTCAGTGGGTTCTATAACCCTTCTGGGTTTCCCATTTGCAACTCGTAATTGCTGCTAATGTACATGTTTAAAACGGGAATAAATAATACGTATTTGATCTGATTTGATTTGATATGTATATGGCCCGATTAGCTATATCGGTAAGCATGCGGGCCGCGGAAGTCTGTTGTTACGGACACCGCGGTTCAAGCCCCGGTGCTGGCGAACATTCAGAGATTTCGACATGTCGGGCTATAGCAGGAATGAGGCGAAGAGGCGCAGTGGATATTTGGTGCCTTGTGACCTAAGGATCGCAGATTTGAACCTCATTTGAGCCGCTAAGTAGCGACCTTGGACAAGTTGTTTACCCAAAATTGTTTGTGACAAGGGCAACGGGAAATCACCTCACTCATCTCATTCCCCAGGTGGCGCAAGTCATAGAACCTGTCATCGGGCAGAGCACTCGTCAGCATGTCTATATGGCATATATTTATTTATAATATACCTATCATGACTGTATATTTCAAAATCCATTTGTTTCTATGTTGAGATCCATAAGTAAACCATTTTCACCTCTGTATGTGATATTCATATATATATATATATATATATAGTAGATACCTACAATCCTACATGTACAACTCAACCCACTGACCTATCTACACATATACTTACATTACCTTCATGTCTAATGTTGCATACATGCTATAAGCGTGAAGACATGCAGCTCTCCTTCTCCTCGCTCTCCCTAACTCTTTATCTCATATGCACTAGTTTCTGTCTCTGCTCTCTCTGTTTTCTTTCTTTCTGCTTCTCTCTGTCTCTCTGTCTCTCTCTCTACCCGTCTCTGTATGTCTGTCTCTCGCTCTCTCTTTCTCGCTCACTTGTCGAGGCCTTGTGGCGTGGCTGTTAATTCTTTGGCTTTGCATCTATCAGTCAAAGGGAATCTCCCAAGATTGAGCAACATGAATTTGACATGCATGTAAATGCCTCTTTACGCCACACAGCGTGTCAGCTGTAAATCGGAAAGTTTCCTCATGGGAAGCCAGATTTTTATAGGGCGGCTTAACTGAGAAGCCATGGTTAAATTCTTTGGTATTGAATAAGGCAACGGGTGCAGATCCCTTGAGTGTTGCCCTCGAACTATAGTGAATCATGAACAATACGACAAGAAAACGATGGGTTCAAATAATATGTCAAACTGTATGCCTTGAATAGATGAAGAAAATTGCATGCTCTAAAGCCATGTGGGGCGTGGTAGCGTAATGGTGAGGGTCGCCGGCTGGCAGCCGAAGGATTGCAGGTTCGAATCCCACCCGCCACGTAAGGACCTTTAGCAAGTCCTTCACTCACAGTTGCTCAAGCGCTTTGGCGTGTAAAACTCCGACACACCTTCTTGCTGTAGTCGGGACCGCCTCTGAAAAGTAATGGACTGTAAGAGGCGGTATAGAAATACACACATACATTACATACAAATTATCACAAATCATGCTCTATATGATGCGTGCTCCAAAGACTATAGAAGCAAAATACAAAACAAAAGTCATGCTTCAAAATTATGCTCTTTATTGTTGAGGGTCTTTTTTATCAGGTTCGGTTCTTTTATTGTCAGTTTATCATAAAAGAAATAATTCTGCATCGTTCGTTGAAGTTACAGATCAGTTGTTCAGAATATTTGAGCGAGACAGACAGAAACATATACAGACACAAGAAGGCAGCAACGAACAGAATCACGCAAACAACATAATCTTTTTTACCTGTTCGTAGTAATTGCAAAAAACATTGATGCATAAAAATAGAAACTCACACGACATTGTACGCACGTAGGTAAATGTAGGATACAGGTAGAGACAGAATTAAATGGATTTAGTGCACACTGCATAGGTATATATATATATTTAGGAGACATAGAAGGACAAACATCATAATTATTGTTATGGCAAGTAAGACTATAGCTTTAATATGGACCCGCATGTTATTATGTCTTTTTGAAGTCGTAAATACTTTATCCGGATGTATCACATTACGTGAGACAAGGGCGTCACGTCACGTGACACAAGCCACGTGCATCACGCAATATGACTTGAGCCATGTGTATCACGTACATGACTTGAGTCATGTGTATCACGTGACATGACACGAATACGTGTCAATCGTCCATGTGTCGGCAAATGGGAGAATAAAGAGAATGAACAATACAACAGTTGAGACAATAAGACTCTTCAGTGGTGTCACGACAACTCGTCTACGGACAATTCGTCTACAGACATTTCGTCTACAGACATTTCGTCTACCGACATTTCGTCTACTCTTATATCCCGTGTCCAATCGTAGTCATATTTTCATCTTTAATCACGCTTCGAGTTTAAGTTAGATTTTCATCGTATTTCCAGCTTTCAATTGTAGTTGTTTTATCAAATTTCATCCCACTTAGAGTTTTATTTACATTTTAGGCGTATCTCTTCATAGACATCGGTGTCATTGTCATCCCACTTCCAGTTTACGTTAGATTTTCATCGTACATCCTGCTTCCTGTGGTAGCTATGATTCCTATCGTTCATCCCATTTCGAGTTTCATTTAGACTCTCCTCGCATATCGACGTAGAACAAGATACTGCGTAGCAGACGAAATGTCGGTAGAGGAATTGTCCGTAGACGAAATGTCCGTAGACGAGTTGTCGCGGTACCCTCTTCATCAGGTGACCCACGAAGGGCGGGGGGCGACATCTGTCCAATAATTGTCCATGCGTTGAGGAGTGGCCAGCCAGTCCTGTTCATCGAATGTTTCTTCGCCTGAGGTCGCTGCATTAGAGGTCTCTTCTCTTTGGCCGTCCAGCGTCCGAAGTACCCCATAAAGATATTCCTCTTCTAGGGACATCCATCAGATATCAAAGAACCTTCAACTGAGATTCTTCCTTAAGAACCTTCCTCTGAAGTTCTCTCTTACAGTTTCGTTCGAACGCAGAAAGGACTATTCGTCCCGTTACAAAATCATCGTTCGTTCAGAAGTTAGCACTCCGAGAGATTTCCTTACAGTTCGTTCTGTTCCAAGATAAATCCGCAGAAATCCAGCGATTGTTCTTTCTGTCCAGAGTTCATCATACCCGTTCATAAATCGTTTCGTGTTATTGAGATATCGTTCTCTCAGTGAACGTTCTGTCACTCTCTGTTGATATATTACACGTTCTGTTCAGATATAGTTCGTTCTGTTCCAGGGTTGTTCTTTCAGCTCAGAGGTTCTTCTTTCCGGTCTCGGCTATTGTTCTTTCTGCTTCAGGATACTGTTCTTTCTGCTATCGTCTATTGTTCTTTCTGCTCTCGGATATTGTTCTTTCTGTTCTCGGCTATTGTTCTTTCTGCTATCGTCTATTGTTCTTTCTGCTCTCGTCTAATGTTCTTTCTGCTCGTCTATTGTTCATTCTGCTCGTGTATTGTTCATTCTGCTCGTGTATTGTTCATTCTGCTTTCAGCTATTGTTCTTTCTGCTCTCGGCTATTGTTCTTTCTGCTCGTCTATTGTTCTTTCTGCTATCGTCTATTGTTCTTTCTGCTCTCGGCTATTGTTCTTTCTGTTCTCGTCTATTGTTCTTTCTGCTCTTGTCAATTGTTCTTTCTGTTCTCGTCTATTGTTCTTTCTGTTCTCGTCTATTGTTCTTTCTGCTCTTGTCAATTGTTCTTTCTGCTCTCAGCTATTGTTCTTTCTGCACCAGATGTGTTCAGAGATCCGTTGTCGTCGTCGTCGTCGTCGTTGTCTTCGGTTCGAAGTTGTTGCTGCTGCTTCCTTCGTCTTCCTTACAGTCGTCCAATCGAATGAGCGTCCTCCCTTCGACGCTCTGGTAGACGACGGAGCAGGACTGTCTCGACGTCCCCCGTCGCCCTGCCTCGCTCACCGAGCCTCCTCCTCCTCCGAGTCCCGTGCCCAGTCCGTCGGGTCGTCCGAACTGCTCGGCGTACGTCTCCGAGCGCAGTCGGGTGTTGATGCCGCGGCAGCGCAGCAGCAGTATCTCCCTGAACGGCTTGCGGAAGTCGCGATTGAACCGGGCGTAGATGATCGGGTTGAGGAAGCTGTTCGTGTAGCCCAGCCAGAGGAAGAGACTGTTGAGCCAGTGCGGGATGCACGATCCGTCGGCCTGCGAGCAGAACGGTTTGATGAGGGCGAGGATGAAGAAGGGAAGCCAGCAGGCGGTGAAGGCGCCCATGATGATGCCCAGCGTCTTCGTTGCTTTGCAGTCCTTCGACAGCGACGCCCTGTTGGCCGTCGTAACGGCGCCCCCACCGACGCCGCCCGATGTGGACGAGCGACGCTGCTTCTTGTTATCGCTCTTTCCTCCTCCCAACAGGACGTCCTTCTTCTTCCGCTTCTTCATCTTCGGGAAGTCCGAAGTCCCGCCGTCTCTGTCTATGCATCCGTTGTGCGAACCCTGCAGCTTCCGCAGCAGGGAGCATCTCTGACAGCGGGAGTCTGGCGGACTGTAGGACGAGGCGTCGTCGTCTGAGCAGCGGCTCGTCGGGGTCTTGGCCGCCGCTGCCGCCGCCGAGACCAGGGCCGCCGCCGCTGCCGCTGCCCCTCCTCCGTATGGCTTCGACCTGGCCTCTGCCTCTGCGATGCCGGAAGAGACCATGTAAATGCGATAGTAGATGACGATCATGACGGTCAGCGGGAGGTAGAAGGCTCCGATCGTTGCGTAGATCTGGTAACCGATGGCCTGGCTGAGCACGCAGTTCCCCTCCGACTGGTCGGCATGCCAACCGAACAGCGGAGGGATGCTGATCAGGGCCGACAACAGCCAGACGGAGAGGATCATCAGCGTCATGCGCAGAGGAGTCCGCTTCATCGCGTACTGAAAGGGACGCGTTATCACGAAGTACCTATCGACGCTGATGGCGCACAGGTTGAGTATGGAGGCGGTGCAGAGCATGACGTCCAGCGACGTCCACATGTCGCAGACGGCGGGACCCAGAGGCCAACGACCGAAGACCTCGTAGCTCGTCGCCAGAGGCATCACCAGAACGGCCACGAGGAGGTCGGAGACGGCTAACGAGACGATCAGAAGGTTCGACGGGGTGCGCAGTTTGCGGACGATTGCGACCGCTGTACAGACGAGGATGTTGCCGAGGATGGTTCCGGAAACGATGAGTCCACAGGCGAGGACTATCAGAACGATCTGCCATTGAGTATACTGAGCCATTCCAACATGGATCGAAAGATTGACAGGTCTATCAGTATGGTCCGGTTATAATTATCAATTTCGTCTACTTACTGCTTCTTATACTATAGAAGTCACCATGCTTTTCAGTAACGTGGAAAACTCCAACATCGATTTAAAGATTGATATCATTATCGTTCTGTTATGATTATCAACTTCAACTACTTACTACCATCTTATAACAGATGTTTTGATTCTCTTCAGCAACATCCATTTATTTTGTCCGTGTCTTTTTAACATGATTTCATCCGGTTATAGTGCAACATTTCCGTTGATATCTTCATAATTTTGTACCGAAGCAATAAATATGAACATTTGTGGCCGGCCTTTCGAGACAAAGTTGGAAAATATCCTCTTTAAATCTATGGTATCTGACGCAGAGATAAACATGTTCAGAATTAGTATGCCCTATCCATAGATACCGAAATGCAGACAAACTTACAGATCAATGTGATTGAACTCCGAGGTTCGTATCAGCAGAGTATTGATTTTTACCATTTCAGTTTCGATCGCTAAATCTATCATTTTGCGTAATGTAACGTTGCGGTAGTTCTATTCAACTCAACTCCGACCGAGTAATCCGTACATTTCTGAGTCGGTTACTCAAGCAGAAACATATTCGTGTAAACCACAAATCTACGCATTCGAAACGCTTCTGCTTTTAGATCGATAGCAGCACAAATCTCTCCAGCTTCCTGTATGCTTCGTCCAACAAAACCAACCGCTTGAACCATAGTCCCCTATAGCATGTAGTCGGCGTTCAGCTTGAACCACGGAAAATCAAAGAATCGTGAAGGAGTTCGGTAGATCTCTCGACTCGGATTGACAATATTTATCGATTATAGCCTACGCAGCGAGAGAGAATCTTGGGCGCTTTTAGACAGACACCGTCGTCTGTCATGCATTCAACGGGACTGAAGCACGTAGGCCTATAGAGGGACGAATGGACGCAGCCGAACATCCATATCAGCGATGATCACACAGAGGAGGGGAACCAGTAGGCGCGGAAATCTCTGCCACGTCCGTCGACTATACGCTTCCGGTAGACTTCGTAATAAGTCCGATCGCCAGGTCGGATTTCTTCGGATTTCTCCGAATCTCTTCGGATTTCTTCGGCTGAGCGTCGCGTCTATCGATTCGAAGGAGACGCGCTGCAGACTAAGACGCGGATCCGTTTCACCGGTCACGTGTGCTTTTCCTTCTCGTCGGTATAAGGAACTGTCACCGGATCCGATCTCTCAATCCCCCGTCCGCCAACAGATAGAGGGGGTTGGGGCAGGGTTTATTAAAGGTGCGAAGCCCCCGTTCGCTGAAACCCACAGACGCTTTTACCCTCAATGCTCTGATGATTGGAAGTCAGAACCGTCATCACGTGATGATCTGATCCTGTTCCTCCTCTCGCAAAATCTGTCCGTTTGTCAAGTTCCAGTCTTCTTCTGGTGCGCTAAGTACTACAGATCGGGTCTTCCATTTTCACGCAGGTGTGTCAGACATTAAACGTGTGTGTATATGTAGGCCCTCCACTACTCGGACATTCCCACACTCCCACATCTCTGTCTCCAACCGTGTCTTAAACATTTCCGACAAACGACATCATCTGCAAAGCCGCCGCAGCAGCTACAGCAGCGCATGCGACCATGGACCCGCCCGCGCGCCCCACAGACCGACCGAGCAAACAGCGTGGGCTATTGTTACGGCGTGCGCTCTTTACGACGCGTCGATATAGGCCGAGATTGGTCGAGAAAAGCGGAGCCTGAAAATGGCGCACTCAGTTCATCATGGCGCGCAGATTAAAACAAGCAGGCATCATTGGGGGTGTGGTTAGTCGCCCGTATTCAAACTATGCACAGGACGGCACTCACTGCTTGGTCGTCCTTTTCCCTTCCCGATTCCATTTAACAATTATTAACCACCTCTAAGGAAGAACGGCGTTAACGGCAGATCTGTGTATCCGTATTTATTACACAGGAGAGGAATGTTATGCAAAACGAGGTTCAGTCAGGCGTCCACTTTCCAGGAATCCAGTTGTAACTGTTGTCGCCAATCCACGAGACTTACCGAGACGAACCTACATCAGAGAAAACACGACAGAAATATTATCAAAGAAGGAAACGAATGTGGGCGGAATCATCATGACTTCCGGTTTGGCTTAATGCCTCTGCCGCTGATGTATCGTAATACAGCCAAGTGCGCGTTTATAGGCCGTGTAATAAGCTAATGGGATTGGAAAGCAGAGTGCCTATTGTTATAAATTCTAGGATTTTCTGCTGAATGAACCAGAACGGGCATTTGAAGTCCAGAGGGCATACATACAGATGTCGTAATCCTATAGTCGACCAAGAACCCCCTGTTTTTCTGTTTTTCTGTTTTGCTGCTCTGCCCTATTGTGATCCTAACCGTTATTTTGGAAGTGTTTACAACACACAAATGCGCAGTCGCCGAAAACAGTCAAATTACAGACGCCTAGTCAAAGCCTAATCGATGGGTGGGGATGTTAAACTGGCATATATATATATATATTATGGTCAGGTTGGTCAACAATAACTCGGCCACTGCTCTCACTTTTGTGGTGCCAGTCCAAAGTCTGAATAATAGAGGGGACGCTTATACTCTTCGATAGCATAGCGTCGTTCAACTGCAACTATAGTGGGCCCAGATAAAGTGGTCAGACTGTTTATGGTGTTTACAGTTGCAACGGTGACAAAGGAAAGAAGAGGTATGGCCTACGTTGATCCGTATAATCGACATTACACAATGGTTACCAGTTAAATTGGACAGCTTAGAGAACGAATTCCATTTCGTTACAGATTGAATTACGCTGGGATTAGTCCAGGTATATGTATACGCGGCATTATAAATAAAATACATTAATCCAGATAAGATAAGAGCAGTGCAGGTTGGATTATATGCTTTACCTAATCGTTTTCAATCATGCAGTCCACTTTTTGCTCGTAGGCAATTCCAAACTAATCTTATCATGGGTTCTAGTGCGGCGTCTCATTATAGAACAACAGATTAGTGCCACAGCATTTTCAATGATCAGTTTCATTGACCGAAACATGCAATGGCGATAGCAAATGTGTACCATGCGCCTCTGAGTAGGTATCTTGAAGAGGCGCTATATAAATGTTTGATGCTTGATTGATTGAGACAAACTGATTTTGATAGATCAATAGCAATGCTGAAGAGGGTGTGATCGATTAACAGAAAGTTGCAAATCAATGCAAAGCTGACTGATTCGCTTAGATCGAAAGTTTAACTGCATTTGGTGGCTAATCGAGTTACCAAACAAAACAAACTGATTATAAGCTTATCGATAGTAATACCTCTGTTGTTGCGGTTACTCTAAGATGCGCTTTATAAATTGAAGCTTACAATAATACAATAACAATCGCATTACGGGTGATAAGTAAACAGCATGAATTAATGAAAACAAACCTTTGCATCCAGATTTCAAATTACTTTCCAGCCTTATTTGCAATTTTCAATTTTCAATTCGTTCATTCATTCATTCTGGACTTTTATATAGCGCATCTTCAAGAAACTACTCAGAAGCGCTCGCTCCGAAGGACTTTCTAGCAGCGAGATCGCAGCCGGCCAGTGTTTACACGCCGAAGCGTCACACCTCAGGCCTAAATTGTCTAATAAGATGAGCCAATGAAATGGCCGCTCCAAAGACCGTCTCATACCTCAACGCGGTGAAGGGTTGAACAACCAAGTATAGGAATGTGAGAAAATCGCCTGCTATGGCTAATTGGCTATGCCATCAGTGGTCAAGCACGCTGACCAAAGTATAGGCCCTCATCATGTTAGACCATGAGGTTATATTATTAGGTCATATTATTAGGTCAACTTATCTGGCTAGCTTATTAGGTCATCTTGTTAGGCCGGGAGCTATAAATGCGAAGGGGAAAGACTCAGCAGGAACTCTGAAAATGGTTGGCCAACATGAGCGGCAAGTCACAATGAAACCAATAGAATGGAAGAATTGATGAGGACGATTGAGGACAAACAAACCATAACCATAACCATAACCACACTTTTTATTGTTCCAAATCAGAAAACAAAGATATTAAGAACAGAAAAACAGTTACCAGCCTAAAGGAACAAAGGGATAAACCTAAAAGGGCCTACGCCCCGCTAACAGGATCACCCTAAGAAATAACACTGAAAAGAAATCACAGACAAGCAAGCATGGAAAACAAAGAAATTAAAGAAAGAGTTGTTTTACTTAACTAGTTAACTAATGTACACAAAAAGAGAAGATAACTAGACAATCGAACTAAAGATATGTATACGTATAAGTTTTTTAAATAATGGATAGCTGTTAGTGTTTTTAAGTTGAGGGGGTAGGCTATTCCAGATGGGGGGACCTGCGCTTTTAAGGGAGAATTTTCTGGAATTGGTGCGGGTAAAAATTCTTCTTAGATTAGTAGCAGATCTTAAGTTATAGTGATGGAGTTGGGAGCTGGTTTGGTCGCGCAGACAATCGTTTCTATCGTTATAAAGAGAGACTATTTAGTAAATAAATTGACAATAAACAAAGATATTAATGTATATTATATATATAGGCTATACAATATACATACTATCGCAGTCGTAATCGTGTATTCTAACTTCTATGGTGCCACTCAAAAGTTAATAGTAGGCCTAGAGCACCAAATAACAGTTGCACTGCATGCATGCCTACTAATATATATATCACTATCCATACTAATACCAGTAGACCTACTACAACTATAGTATACTGTCACGGTTACTATTAGCATCCCAGCAGTGGGCCCCAAAGCCTATTACCAGATTTCGCATATCGGTGCGACCTCGAAGCAACACAAAGAAGTGTCTAGAAGTCGTCGCCAGGATTGCTGTTCTCTCTCGACTCTGTAATCCTGGCTGTGATGTTGCGTGAGCGCTGGTACCCTGCTCCAGACGCAACCGCGACAAATAAAAAGCCAATATATCGAATTAAAAATCCCGGATGAAAAGCTGACGACATATTTGGTGAGACTCTGCTGATTAGTCGTCCATGGCGAGAGTCAGTCGGACTTGATGAGCGATAAGTCAGAGACTGCGAGAGCAAAGCGCTGTTGCACATATCAATCTTATCGATGACGTCGCGCAGACAATCGTTTCTATGGCAACGATAACGTCGAGAAGCGGGTCTCTTGGTCGGCGTTTGAAGCCGGAGGGATAAAAGTGGCAGCAGACGTTGATTGGGGGAGGCTGCAGTAGTCCGGCTGCGGCTGTGGTGATGGGATGGAGTGCGAGAGATAACCGACCACCATGACTCGCTGCAGATGCACGCCACGTGTGGAGAGATATAATAGCCTTTACATGCCATCGAAAACCATAGATACATAAACCATGACCTCAGGTATATCTCACCAAGTGTCTTTTCAAACGTTAACAGTTCAAAGCCCGTAAATGATAAACACTATGAAATTATCTTCTATAGGCATATACCTATACCATGTGCGTATATATATATATATATGCACGTACCAGCGCGTGTGTGCTCGGTGTGTTAGACCTATGCATGAACAAGGTTAGATGCTTCATATGTTGAATGACAAATGGGATCTGTGCTTTTGCATCTGTTGGGGAGCATCATTGAATGGGTGGCTTCTACAGATGTCTGTTGGTCTATACCTCACTTCGGTTTATTTTACAGCGCCTTCATAACGAAGCTGATTCGCGCTTCACTGCAGTCTTTACTTCTCTCTTAAATATAGTGGAGACTGTGAAGACGAGGATCGAAATCGTCTGCCTTTGGGTTTCGTTGTGGAATTGACAATGATATCTAAAGAAATACAATTATATACACAATTTCAGAGATGTTGATTATGTCTATGCGTGAAACCCGAGGGATGCATGCTTTCTTCTCTTATCATAACTGGTTTGGGATTGAGTAGTGTTCTTGAAGGGGCGCTATATAAATGTGTGAATAAATAAGTAAATAAAAATACGATGTGAAATCCTTCGTCTTCTTGAGCTCCATGTGGAAAGAGCTTGGAAAGCATTTGATCGATGCCCGTTCTTCGTCGATATGTCGACGGACGACACGTGGTCCTTGACGAAGTTCTCTCTGGCAGGCGCTACATAAAGCAACGATTACAACAACCATTTCTATACATTTAGGTTTATCGTATTGATTCTTCGTAATCACTAATCATCGTCATACGACCTTTAACTTCAACCCTCTCCCCAACAAACAATACCTATAAAATACCAAAATTTTATGTTTTCGGCATAAAGTTCTCGAACAAATTGGTTTCGCACTTTCGATTCGTCAAATGATCCAAGTTATTATAACGTGCGTATTTAGACCTACACAGATGAAACCAGAGAAAAGTATCTGAATTCGACTTCTTATTATAATTATAAACGAAATGTCCGCTGCAGTCTATACATAGCTTATAACTTCAAAGTCATTGGTACGAACGACTACATATAGGCTTAATCATCCAATACAGGGAATGCATAGATGACTCCTACAACAAAATAATTGATAGCGTTGACGCATACAGCTTCTTCTTGCATTGCAGATTTTGATAGGACAATGCGCCAAGTATATAAAGGCTATAGAATTACAGATGTATACCTCACGTCGAATGCTCTCAGCGATCCGCTAACGCCAGCAATTTCCGTAAGTGCATGCAGTGATCAGTGACCTTCGTGCACGTTCACTGTCCTCCAGTCACCCATCGACGTTCATAATCATTGTCATTATCATCCCTATCATCATCAGCTCCTCCGATTTGCACATCAGCTTAAAATGTTTATAGTATTAATAGTAGGCAGCACCATAAGAAATAAGGTTATTTCTGAGAACCTCGGCCCCGTTGTCCTTCCGTATCTCCCATTAAGAAAGTTGTCGATTACTCAATTCCTGTTGGTTGCCATGGCTTCGAAAGAATCACCTCTAAACTGCAGGAAATAAACTGGTTGACCCCTAAGCCCTTCAGCGTGCTAATTAGATCAGCCGGATCGGCAAACAGAATGGAGTAGTCAGCTCCTTGCACAGCGCGGCTCTTCCAGTGGTGGGCTCTCGGTGCTCCGCAGTATCTCAGTCACTTCATGGGAATTTGGGCGGGTGAATTTTCTCACGCGAATCTTCCATTGTTTCGCCAATCGCTCGCCAGGTGTCGACGCCGTCGATAATGACCCAGCGCGCGGACGCATTTGAGAGCCGCCGCCGCCGTTCATGGCTGCTGCTAATGTGATTTATCGCAGCGCTGCTAATCTCTTCGTCTGACACGAGACAAGTTCTCGTCGTCGAGAAGTTCTCGTCCGCTCGAGATCCCTTCCTGGAACAATGGCACGTGAACCCTGCGTCGGTCGGCGGCCGTGTCAGCCGATGGACGCCACCTGCCCTGGGAGGGGTCGTCCACACGGGCACGACTCGTGACAGGGCCGGCGGAGCACCTGCCGATGACGTCACCTATGCGCCGATTATAACGGTATGTAATGGGGAGGGTGTCTTTGTCGAGGGTCATAGGGCGGTGAAGGGTCGTGGTCGACAGATGGTGATAAGCCCAGGGGTCCAATGGATATTCTAGGCGTCCAGTGAAGGAAGCAATTTCAGATGACTTAGTCAAGGCTACATGGAGTCCAAGTATAAGCTTAGATGTTATAACAGCTTGTCATAGGATTCATCAGTTAACGACGTCTTGTGTCTGCCATTGCAGGGGCTGTTGACCTTACCTTGTCACCTAAACAATCATACTCAGTTATATTCCTAGTTAGCCTGCCGGAGCGCCTTTGACAATGACTTAAAGGGTTCTATATAAATGCGCATATACATATGTATTGTATGTATATCATATGCACTTATGCAGCTAAACAAACAACGCCTGTCGAATATAGGGATGTCAGAGGATGGCAATAAACAGACGTAGACGGAGAAAAGGGAAGAACGCAATTTATAACAGGTCATCTTATGGAGTAATGAGACTCTGCTGCGATTATGACGACAATCGATATTTTCGCCATCCATCGAACCCGCTCCATGCGATCTGTCTCAGACTTGTATACGTTGTCTCGGACTCGAACCTATATAGTCGTTTGCCGTCTCAAATTCTCCAACTGAACCATTGTATCGGTTCTGGATTGAGCAAAATTAATTTATGCAAACCACTCAATATTTTTCATACCTGCCTCAATCTTCTTTGGGCCTATCCATCACTCTGGGTCCTCGCCCCAATCTCCGATATATCGATCACTCCACTATATCTGTCCCCACAAGCTCACCATTCAGAACTGGAGTGCACATCTCCAACTTGTCTGAAGTCTCCGACTCTTCCTATATTCTCCGCCTTCCAACTCCGGTCCTAAACGACACCCACATTGTAACAACTGCTCTGCTTCGTATATAATATGCCGTTCTCTAGGCCGTTTTGATCTTCTGGTGCCTCGTTCTCGAACTGCTACATCCCAACATTGTGCCTATGCATCTG
>JAQFXW010000214.1:0-21725 GCA_034693945.1 Dendrobaena attemsi | reverse complement strand
TTCGTCAGTTGTCCCTAGGTCTTCCCGTTCATTAATTAGTCATTAGCGGCATTTATTTAGTCCAATAATGCTACACATACAACTGTTAGGGTTTATTCGCTTTCTACCTAAACTAATGATGTCATCCACTTCTAATTACGCAGTTCAGGTATAATTATAGCCCGTTTCTGGGAAACTTTGGCGACCCACAACCCAGAGCGTCGCGACCCACTTTTGGGTCGCGACTCACAGTTTGGGAAACACTGACCTAGGGGGTGATGCCTAGAAGACAGTAAAAGGCACTACACGGCGTCTACTGTAATGACGTATTTTAGCCAATCAAAGGCATGATATTTTTAGGATCTAATGTCATCTTACTCATCTGGGGCAAGATAATATAATTAAGCATGGAAATAAGAGAAGGAATTCCCAGAATTTTCATTTTATTGCGTAAATCGACAAATAGAATCTGGTATTTTTAATTGAGTGTGTGCACATGGCGGCAAAGCGTGATCGTCGGAACACGATGAGATTAGGCGATTGTTTGAGGAATTAAATTTGAATTATTGCAGTTTCGATGAATCTTAGAATGAGAAACTGTCTGAATAAATCGCGTGACAACAATTATAAAGTGGCTTTGGCTGAAGAGAACTCCAACTTTGATGCCGATTTCACCCATGTCATGCGGTACACACTCGACACGGTTGAAGGTGGGTCGATTTTTTCGGATGATGATGACTCGGACAAAATAGACTGGACTAAAGTGAAATTATAATTTCTTATTTCTTCCCTAATTGTATCATTTACTAATATCTGTGGTCGGCCAACATATTATACAACAATCGTGGAGGTCTTTTCTTACCAAGTTAGCCAGTCTAGTAACAAGCCTACAATCCCTACATGTTTGCAGTACATTCTCTGGTGGGAAATAAATGAGTGTAGCCATTGTCAATGACATATCAAATATTACAAAAATTATAACTCCTTCATTTATGAAGATATTTTCAACATTTCTGTTGTATTTTGTCTGGCATTAATTTCTTCGCATCTTTTAGGCTCATACTAAATATGATATCACAGGAAATATTTTTATATTGGTGTTTGAACACAAAAATTTAAAACCATTAGGGAAGGGTCTAGTTTGGGGCAACTTTGGGTGGCTAATATTGCACATATTTATGGAAAGAGGAGATGAAAGGCTATAGAACAGTAGTTACATTATGCCTCTATGTCAAGAACTAACTCAGATATCACAAGTCCAAAAATTTTACTGCATAGGCCAATTTATGGTAAAATTTATGGTAAAATTGCTAGGCATTGCGGCCTAAGAGACTATGTATCCAGTATCACAAACTGAACAATACAACAAAATAATCAAAGAAACAAAATAAACCATATGAATATGTAATCAAATTGTGCCCAATAGATGAAAGGGACACGAGATTCCGCTACTTAGGATAGCCTGGGTTGCAAATGCTGCATTTTAATTTTAAGTCACATATTTCATTATAATAAAAATTCTGATAAGTGTGGTCACAGCTTTTTGACTACAGTACCCTGACAATGATAGGTCTTCAGTTGGTATCTAGGAAATTCTGTTGGACATTGCACACATTAAAGGCATTTCCACAAGAGTTAAAATAATATGCCACAAAGGATGTTTCTTAATGCAATGAGGTAAGTAATTTCTCTCGTAGAAGCTTACGGGATCGCTGTCCTGAGGAACGAATGGAAACTGCATCGTTTCTGTTAGAACAGAATTCTCCTTCATGTAACACTCCGTGTTGTACTGACGTGAAATCTTTGAAAAAACAAACAGTTCATTTCTACAATTCACCTGTTACCAATGGTGTTACAAAATTATCTGCTATCATTTCATGCATTATTAAATAATGGGTTCAAAGCAATTTACAACAAAACAATACAACTTATTTATACTTATTCCACCTTTGGAGACCTTGAGGACCACTTAACAGGTCTATGGAAGAAATTGTTGGAGGTGGAACTTTAATTTGGTATTTAGAACCTATGGAAGCTATACTATATTTAATATGTTATGTAATGTAATAACTACAATTTTTATAGCACCGCCGGTAGCGAGCTACTTATAGGGTGCTGTACACGAGTTTTGAGCCCGTGAACTCTCAGCAGCTACTATATGAGCGCTCATATATGTGTAAACCAAAGTGCGGTTGGCTTTTGGATTAATAAAGGATATACTTACTTACTTGCATACTTACTTAAGTGGTTCTTAACCTGTGGCCATCTGCCTGTTGGTGGTTCTTGGACAAGTCCTAATATCCATATTTTTAAAGTTAGAAACACAAAAATAGATCAATTTTGAAAAGTTTCTTCATCTTTAATTTCTAACTTCAATGTTTGAACACTCATTCAAAATAGTAAAAAAGAAATAAAATGCCTAATTCAGATTGCCTTGGTTGCTATAAATGTAAGTGTCATATAAATTTTCTAAATTCATTTGTTCACATTGTCATCATAGTACGGCATAAACTTTTAGTGGTGAACCGTGACCGAGGTACAAAATTTTACAAGAGGTACTTGAGTTTCAAAAGGTTGACAACCGCTGGTCTACAAATTGAACAGGGTTGACGACTTGCCTTGTTGACATCCGTTGCAACGCGACCAAAGCACTGAGACACGGCCGAGCTACACTGCAGTTCAGTCGTCGTAAAAAGTGTCAGAAAATGTTTCCAGACATCAAAGTATTCACCATCTAGAACCTGAATAAGAAAAATAATACAAGACACTTTATATCTAGATTCTTACTGCATCACATGCATAAATCAACTTGAGTATAATACGGATGTATGACAATATATGTGTGTACTATTGTACCTGTAGCATTTCCAACACAAACCAGAGAGATTACTGTCTAATAAAAATTCAGACTGGGTATTTACCCAGGCATGTACCCTGGTCAATACATACAAGAATGTACGTAAAAGGATATGTGCATACAGTTGTAAATGTTCCCTGTACAGCTGTAATAAACATCTATGCAACTGCATAAAAAAAGCTCCATTTCAAGAAATTTTCAGAATCACTGAAGCATGGTCAACAGAGCAAGTGCAACTTAAGATGCATCTATTAATAATGTACCTACAATCCTGCATGCATCATACAGAAATTGAAGACAGATTTTGAGAAATTACGTTAAGATTATCAACAGCGTAGAACAGCAATTCTAAACCTATCTAGTGTCGCAACCCCTCAATAATATTTCAAGGGTATCGGTGACCCCAACAATAAAATTTATAGGGTTAGATGGCATTACTTTTTGCTCCCCTTAGTGTGCATTTCACTTCTCGGATGATTATCCTCATACATACATGATACATCGTGCATAAACTTAATAGCATAATCATTAATCAATCATTATTTATTCCACATACCAATTTGTACTTTTAAAGAACAAAATAATATAAATAAAAGATGCATTACGATTTCACCAAGATCCTGTCAGTCCATTGAAGCATTCCACTTGCAAGTCACACAGCATGGCGGTTCTCAAACTATGGGTCGGAGGGGAGGCTTAAAGTGGAGGGTTGGAGAAAGAGAACAAAATGGAGGTTTGGAGAAAGAGAGTAAACCGGATGGTTGGAGGAAGAGGGTAAAATGGACGGTTGGAGAAAGAGGTTGTAATGGAGGGTTGAAGGAAGAAAGCAACATGCACTCTTCCTCCTACCCTCCATTTTAACCTCTTCATCCAACATTCTATTGTAATTAGTGTGTAGTGTAAGTTAATCAATCAATCAAAATTTATATAGCGCCCCTTCAAGGTTTCCACTCAGAGGCGCTCCCAACCCAGGCCGTGCGGAAGAAAGCAGTTTTAAGCAAGTTAGTATTTCAGTTAAAATCATCATTTGCCTTACCTCTATCAGATCTGGTATATCGACTGCATGATATCGATGAAGGTGAGCATTTGCCGCTCTGAGGTTCAGTATGTATTCATTCCTGGCAGCCGTAGACTTTACTTCACAAGACTCCACTCTAGCATTCATCTGGTGACAGAAACAGAGATGAAACAAGCACAAAACTTAATTAACCAGTTTGTACTGATAAAATAAAATCATATTACAGCTAGCCCATGAATTAAATGAAGCCCAAGGTCGGTGGTGGACAGTTTCTCCGGAAACCCGAATGATCACAACCTTGTAAGCATGACTAACAATGACCTGCTGCTACTCGTCAACTCAATTTGTTCAAATTCTCCATTGTCATATGCATCACTCTGAAACACAAGTGCTTATCCTGCTATAAGAGAAAATAAACAATAATTGCAATGATCACAACAAACGTTGCAGTTTGGTCTACTGTCACATTAACAACTACATCAATCCCAATTATGTCATTAACTCCAATCTCAATAATTATGACATTAGCTCATTTACAATGAACAGACAGTATTCGTGGCTTTGGATAGGAAAGAGAAATGACTCGTTGACTTCGCTACAGAACTTATAATCATGCTGACTATTTGATCACAACATATAACTATTTATTTACACTTTTTAATAAAATTGTAATGCATGCAAGGTCACAGAAAAATGCAAATCTGAAACCAGACAGAAACAGGAGTAGGTCAGATTTTGTGATTGGTCAGTCTCTTCAATGATTTGATATCATTTCTGTAGGGCTATATATGCTTTTATAATTCAAAACTTAAGGTCGGCAGAGGCCAGCAAATATCAGCTCAAAAGTAAAAACAAATGTACGAGTAATAACCTTTGAACTTTGTTGCTGCAGTTTAGCCAGTGACGTGAATCTCCCAATCGACTTGTTTTTTACCCTAATAGAAACAAGACTTTAATAAATGAGAAATCCCACCATTGAAAATTACGATTGAATCAAGCAATCAATCGTTTTATTTGAGAAACACAACCAACGAAAGAGTCACAGAATAGTAAACAAAGGCAACATAATATAAAGAGCACAGCATAACATAATGGCACATATTAATTAAACAACATTACTCGCTTAAAAGAGAAACAGCTCAGACAAAAATCGATATGAGCAATGCTACCATAATTATCATGCAAAATGTATTTGTATGTACTGTATTCGAGTATTTATATAGCACCTTTGTCAGTATGAACTGTTCAGCATTTGTCAAACAACGCAGTCTGTTCAAAAGAGGTTAATAGATGTCAGCACAGATGAAAACAACTTAGGACCACTTAAGACTTCAGAATTATGTTATAACAACATGTCTGTCAGGAATTTCTCTACAAAAAACATGCAAATAAAGCAGCTATGGAGTGAGATGTGTATTTGTTACTTGTTGCTGGCGTTGGTAGCTTTGACCCGTGCGTCGTACGCTATGTGCTCCTCTTCGCGGTAGACTTTCTGTGACTTATTCATCTCCTGAACAGACATTACGATGTCCTTCTGCAGACTGTTCAACTCTTCAAAAATCTGGAATGAGCAGTGCAAAAAAAACATTCATAGACAAAAATATTCCACTTATGATCTTCGTTTATTGACAACTAAAATAGACAGACTGTATTATGACTTAATACAAACATAGCATGAATGAACTATACTGGTTATTACAGGAATCAAATTTAACCAAATTTGACAAGGCACCCATTCATTATACATCTCATTTTACAATACCACCGCCAAACGAATGAAGGCTGAGAATTCGGGTCGTAAGCATTTCATGTCAGAGTCACCCATTACTCTAATCCGTCCCCACTTATACGGCATGTGGGCATGGTGATGCAATGGGATAGTCGCCGCCTTACCTCCGAAGGGTCGCGAGTTCGATTCAGATCCAAGCAAACTGGGACCTTTGGCAAGTCTTTCACTCAAAATTGCTCGAGGCACTTTAGCATGTTAATTTCGACATACCTCTGGACTGTAGTAGGGACTGCCTCATGAGTAGTAGTAGACTTGAAGAGGCGGTATAGAAATATGAATAAATAAATAACAGAATATCAGAAAGAGGAAAAGTAGTTCTTACCTCAGTATGACTAAGCGTGCAATTCACTAATTAAAACATATAGTTTAGACAGCTAGGATCACAATTTGTTAACCAATAAAAATGGAGATAGCTTAAAGTTTACGGGGCTGGTATAATTTAGTCAAGTTTCACTTTTCGTTTAGTATGTCAAATATATGAAATAATTATTTCCATAGTCAAGATTTCTAATAGCTATTTAGTCAACAATATTATAACCATTCTTTTTCACCAGGCATTGCTTGAGAATTGGTGGCCCTATTTAGCCGCTGCTCTGGTTACTTCAGGCTTCCCAACACCATGTTTATATTTCGCACTCAAATGTATTTCCATATGGTTTTGCTCTTGGAATTAAAACAGCTATATAAATGAATAAATAAAAAGTCTAAAATTATTATTTTAATATTATTATTACAGAAGTTTTATCTAGCACCCCTTCAAGGAAATATTCTCAGAAGCGCTCGTGCCCCGACCTTGACTGACTAAGAAAGTTTTGAGATGACGGAAAACGTTATGTGATGGCCTCGTGGAACTAAGCCGAGTGCGACAGGGAGGCTGCTCCAAGTCGCAGGACCAGCAACTGAAAAAGACCACCGCTGCCTAATAGCATCCCTAGAGTGAGGCTACCAGAAGTTCAGCTTGATTAGCAGGTTTGAAGGTGGATCGACGCTGAATGCCAAAGGTAGGATGACAGAGTTCTTGTAGATAGGGAAGAGCCAGACCCTCAAAACAGCACCAGACCAACACCCCGCAGGCAATCCGCTGCAAGAATCGGAGCCAAAATAAATTGTTTAATGCACAGCACTGTCAGAATACACCCTAAGGCAGGATAACATCTACTAGAAACGAACTGCAACAAAGTCTCTGCACATTGATACAACGTCTGTTACAAATCACTCGAAATTACCAGTAGGCCTACTCTGTTGTAGACCTAATCTTAACTTACTCCTATGTATCTAGACACAACCAAAATGAAAAAATAAAATTTGATGCCAGATCGGGAAAATTGTTAAGAATTGCTTCAAAGCAATATCCTTCGAATATAAGAATCCTATGATCACAGGACAATTTGTGTACACCTCCCCATATGTATTATAGTGGTGACTAAAACAGGCAATTGTAAATAAGTGACTAACAGCAAACAGGTTGCCCAGTGCCCATGGTAACGAAACTGCAAAAATGAACCTTTGACTTATGTCACTTAATCACGATGTGCTTTTCGCAAAATGAATGATCATCAACCTTAACTAGCAACCGTGGCTAGTAACATCAAATGTGACGATTAATATTATCAATCTAACATTAAGAAAGTTGTAATTTGTGTTATTACAAGTTGTTTGTCTTAGCAAGTAGGTAATTCAGAGATCTTTTACAAAGGATTGGTACAGTAGTTTGTACCTTAAGAGCTATTAACGTCATAGCAATCATGCTGTGGTGTATCAATAAACGAATATATTAATAATAGTAATAAATTAATATCAATATGCAATTACACAGAGTCAATATCAACCACCTCTCATTATTTCCTCCTATAATTTTCACTTTCACCGGATTAATGATTATCATTATTCAACAGCAGAGCACGTTGATTAATATAAAGAACAATGACAATAATAATGCTAATATTTTCTGAATGCATTCTGAATGTTCAAAGTACACCAGAGTTTCGTTACAGAAATGTCACTATATAACGTGAATTCTGTCATAACACAGCAGGGATAAGGAATGATCCCAACTCTACTTCAGCTTTTAAGGATGACATAGCCTTGTTATAGCATAACATGACCTTGTTATAACATAACATAACCTAATCTTGTTGTAATATATTTCTGAACAAGACTCACAAAAACTGCATTTTCAATTCTCTGTTGTAAATAGTATGTTCTGATGTTGTACGTGAGGAGTCTAAGAACAGGCATTATTTCAAAGTACTTGCAGCATTTACGTATGTATGTAATATGTATACATGTACTTATCAGGCTATTTATATAGCACCATTTGTCAGCTGTTTCGAGATGTTGGAATTGAACGCTAAATAAATAAATACAGCTGTGATGTCTTTTCGCCGATCTCTTACCAGTTTTGCAATCTGGCTCCGATTTGCTCGGACTTGTTTAGACTGTTCTGAGATTTTCTGAATGTAGGTTTCGGCAGCTGCCAGTCGAACCATGGCAACGTTCCTCGTCTCGTCAAGAACATTATTCCATACCTCCAGTAAAGTCCTGGAAAAGACAAAAGCCATTAGACACAAGCAATCAAACAGAGATACAGAAGTCACCACCCCCTCGTAACTCAAGACGCTTTCGTACACACATTCGTCAATGTCCAGACGATTACTCCCTCAGGCAGCCTTTTGTGTTTAAGCAATTTGGAAGAGACGAGTTTTCTGCATTCCATGTCTGAGACTCCAAAGGTCTACTCATTTGCTTGACTACATATGTCTCTGCCCGAGAAAGGGAAGCTTTGTTTGTAAAAAGTGTTTTATGATTGCAAATCAAATTAATTTTAATTTAAACGTCAATCATTTAAAATCATAATAATAAACTGACAGATTTCGTCAATTCTTCAATTTACTTAAACCCACTGCACAGCTATAGAATACGATAATCATTAGTGAATTTCACGATCACACCTAAACAATGACGCCATAAACAAAGACAAAGAGAACAAGAGTACAAAGCCCTCTCTCCTCATCCAGCTTTCCACTTCCCCCTCTCCAGGTTCCTTGTTAATCCACCTATTCTCCTCTGGCAAACAATCAATTCCAAATAAATCAACCCAGGCACAAAAGCTACAAAACACAAATGGAACTGTCATGCATGACTGGTGACACGCAGACTGCAGAGGATCAAAAAAACCACATTTATCTATTGCAACTGAACGCTTAGCTCGACTCCGCTCACTTCACCACGAACCGATCAGGTGAAATCATCGCCATTGCCACTCTACCTGTGATGCGTGAATATTTTAATCAATATATTATGATGTCTCTAATTGCTGACTCTGGAACCCTATGGGACACCGATAAGCGCGAAATAGCAGGCTATCATATAATGACTCTGCATATGGAGCATTGAAGGCCAAGCGCAGAGCACCAGCCAATTCCCGAGCGCTGCGTCGAATCAGAAGGGTTGTGCTGGGGCAAGTTCAAGGTGATCAAGGGTCGAGATTCCGGAAGGTCAGAGGAGGCAGAGTAGCTGTTAAGGTGGGTGTCGTTTGGGAGGGTGGTTAGGCAGCGGGGATAAACGGCATCAGCATACGAGTGTTTGAAAAGATGGAACTCAGTTTGGAATGGAAAGCACGAGGGGTGATAGACATAGAAGGCTGAGGCGGATGATGATGAATGGTTGGTATTGATGACCGAAGAACAGAAAATTTGCAAAATTCAGCAGGTAGCTCGTTCCAGAGGCAGAGTGCGAACTAAGATATTGCTTGGTTGGAGAACTTTAGGTTACTGATGATCGAGGGTCGAGAAAGGGTGAGGTAGGCGGATGATCGGGTGGAACGAGTATCTTGCATAGCAAAAAGTTCGCAGAGGTTTTTGGGTTGTGAGGATTTAAGGTAATTAAACGTTAGTGAGAGAACTTTGAAGTGGATTCGCTCTGGGATTGAACCCAATGGAGAGATTTAAGGATGGGGTGATGTGATGGTGTTTGGGAGTTCTGGGGATGGTCCGGGCTAACGAGTTTTGAATTAATTATATTCGCTTTAGTTGGGTAGAGTCGAGATTGAGGAATAGAGAATTGCAATAATCAAGTTTTGAATGGACAATGGATGTAGCAATGGTGGAGGCAGTTTTGAAGACAAGCATGAAACCTGTATGTCTCAAATTGAAAGCAGTTCTTAGCAATTAACATAAAAGTAGCTCACTCTCTCAACATCTTCAGTGGTCTCATTACTCTATCAACAAGAGAAATCTGATAACAGAGGAAGGTGCCAAGTCATCATATCATCCAGATTCAGTTAGCATATATATCCACAATAGAATGAATGAACGAAGAATGAACAGAAACTAGACTGTGCTGCAATTGACCATGTATGGATGCTTTGATCATTCAAAGTGCACGCTCATCAAATTTAAAAGGATAGTGCAGCAGTCCATTGAAACAAATGATAATAGAAGCTCAAGGGAATTGTTAAATACAGTCTGTCCACTAAGGCATATATACTGAATGCCAACATTGTCCTATATGCAAGTGGCACTTCCAATGGATGGCCCCAAAGACTGAATGCTTTAAGGGCCTAAATGATCAGTGATCACATGACCAGCAAAGCATTACCCTGAGAAGAGAATGGATGGCAGAGAAGGAGAAAACACAGGAGGAGAGAGGAGGTAGCTGATCGGAAGCAGAGCAGAACGGAAATAGTATATGCTAAAGAAGGGCAAGTAAAAGAGAGACACCGAAGTACCTCAAGGGACGAAGAGAAAAAATAAGAGGAAAGAGAAGCTCAGAGAGGGGAGAAGAAAGAGTAGCAAAGGAGGAAGTTAGTACAATGGATTACACACTGCCCACAAAGAATGAAGATCTAAGATCGAGTCCCATTACCACACCCAAAACTCCAACTCGGCATCAGAAGCGCCTCTTAACAGTTCATACTACGAAAGGTGCTATATAAACTCTTCAATACAATACAAGTGTAAAAGATATCAGTTGGTATTGGCTGCTAACAGAACACAAACCACCAAAGACAAGAAGAAGAGCCAACGCAAGTGTGCCAGACAGCTAAAGAAGACATTCTTAAGATATCAGTAGAAGTACATTAGTACAAGCAACAAGTGAAGAGTAGTAGTAAAGGAGGTCAAGAAGCAGGACGAGAAAGGGTAGAGGAGGACAAATGCAGTGAATTCACTCTTTTTGCTTATCTCATTCAAAGGCACCAGACAAGAATTCATCAAAAAGTCACAACAGACAGAACTGTACGAGCAGAGTGAATGATACAGAAAGTAACAGCAGAATAAGGATCCGTAATCAATATAAAACATGCTTTTGAAAAATAATAACAACAGCAAGACCTCCAGATTACCCATAATTGTTAGGTCTCCAAGGGCAAACAAAACAACTCGAGTACAGACAACAATTGACACACGTAAATGTTTATACACAATCATGACCAACATAGGCTTCAAACATAATTTCAGATGCAGCAAGTTATCCCGAGGCACTAGGCATACTATCCATTACAATACCATAGTGGGGTGCAGTGGTGTAGTTCGGTGCCTTGTGACCACAGGATCGCAAGTTCGAATCCACCTGAAGCCACTGCGTAGACACCTTGAGCAAGTCCTTCACCCGCAACTGCTCTGGGGAGGGGTTAACGTAGCAGTTAACAAACTGGCACGAAGAATATAAGATCCAAGATTGAGTCCTGTAGTTTATAATGGGTAAACTCAACCTGCAGAATAAATTAGGTGCTTTGCATGTAAACCCCAACTTGGTATCAACGCTGTAGTTGGAGCACCTCTGAGTAGTAGAACATTTGAACAGGTACTAAAGAAATTTGTGAATGAATTAAGGTCCAGCAATAGGTAAATAAACTTGTCACAAAATTTTAGTTACAGTAACCCGACAGACTTTTGCAGCCAGCACTAGTAGTAGTGGTCCATAAACTCAAGTTGATAGCACCACCGGCTTCGAATTATGTCCCGTTTTACACTGCAGTTCCAAATGAGTACATTTTCAATAAGGGAAAGCAACATTATGTCACTTTTACAGATTAGAAATGCCTAAGAGGAGAGACTGTAATTCAGAGGCATTTGACTATCACATCACACACACACACACACTATTAAGCCATTCCAATGTGTACTGATCAGCCATATTCACAAAATGACAGGTAAATTATATAGATTTATCAGTATGCCTTGTTGCCCGTATTTGCGAATACTTCTCATCATAATCGTAATCTTCATTTATTCAACCTTCAAACTGACAGACTGCAGTATGATTACAAACTTTATAGCATGAACAGATAATCACAAATTATTACAGGGGTTGAATGTAACCGTTGACAACCATTCAATGCGCCCATCCAGTCTACATTCAGTTTATAATGCCACTTAGTGAAAGAAGGCTGAGTCGACCCGAAGGAGGGTTGCCGGAAACGAACCAGGGGGCGTGCGCTCTTTATGCCATCCGAACCCATCCCCCTCAAACCACTGTGGAACCCTGTTCGAGTGATACGACGGAACGTACTGGTACCATTTTAAAGTGAAATTATCTCATCAAAAAGAAGTCACCTTCTGTAGCAGAGTTTAACCTAGAATCCATCCTATATCGGAATTCATCTTACTTGGAAATGTGTTAGTAAGAGGCTTCTGGGTAAAGACCTTTAGACCATCTGCTGTGAACGCAGATGACGAACAGCAACTGTGTGGGCATGGACGCCTGTTATAAGGGCAAAGCCCAGAACTCACAGCTGATACGATCAGACCAACTGTTGTATATAAGTTGAAACATAACAGCCTATTGCATAATCAACTTGGCCCATCTGACCATAATCAGTTGGTCTTGCCCTTATAACAGGCATCCATGGTCTGGGTCAAATGGCAAGCACTGATGAACATTACCAGCTAATTCTGAGTTCTAAATAACACAAGGACCCAGTTTTCGTCCTGTTATTAAGTCAGAGTGACTGGCATTAACCAAACAATTAGTTTCTGTGCGCAATTCTATTTGATTGCATAATTTTCCACGTCAACTTAATTAGTGCCTGGTGATAAGAGAACTTTAAATAAGAACAAACACCTCTGTGCAACAAAACTATGTTAAAGAAAGTTTACTACTGTACTAGCTACTCGTGCTTTGAAATTGTCTATTTTCCAAATTAAGCACCATAATCTAGCATAATCACCTACATCTTACTATCAAGCTAACTCACTTGCTTATAGGCTATAATGCATTTATAAGCTAACTAACTCACTTCTCCCTCTTATTCATTTCGGTCGCAAGCATCCGTTTCATAAGCACATGCTAACAAAGCAAATAAAATAGCTTTAACGATAAAGGCTTGAGATATGGGATAGCCATAAAAAGCCTTTTCCTAATAGGATTCATGTCACAGTGAGACTAATTCAGACTGTTAATGAGAAAAGGAAACAAATGACCAAGTCACATAATCACTTTATGCCAACAGCGCAAAGTCAACTGAGCTCAAAGTTTTCTAGAACATGCCGAGGCTACAATGTCAGTGCCCTACATAAAACGTCACTGCCTACTTACCCACTGACACAATCAAACCGAGCCAGTGAAATCTACTCCAATTGTATCTAATCTTATTAATTATCTCCAATTAAATATTATATACAAACTGTGGTAAAAGAAAACGTCTAAAAACGATGTCACTCTGACATAAAATATCAGACATTTATGGCAAGATTGTTATTATTAAACGATTCAAAAGTTCAAAAGGTCTGATACGGCATATGACATTATTATGCAAAAGCAATTGATTCTGAAAGGTACTCACTTGTTAGTTGGAGTGTTGGCATTCTCTGATTCACCAGGATTTTTTGCAGGAAATTGCCTCTTCACCAAATACTGCTGAACTAATTTGCATAACGACTACAACAGCACCAACAAGAACTCTAATTAGACAAAGTTTCACAAGGATCATACTACTACTGAAACAGTAATTTACGGACAAAGTTGAAACGGAACTTACTCTGGTGAAGCAAGTGTAGATTAATATTGTCTGTGATCTACAGCTTTTCTTCAACAGAGCCATCACTAATTTCATCCCTGGGTTTATTTAATAACACTTACTGATTTTATGCTTTCTCGTCTCTTCTTTTTCTGAACTGTCTATTTTATACTTAGGTAACTGTTTTGTTTCTAACTTTGTACCACAGCATGTTGTGTCTTTTTGTCTTTCATTAATTCATTCATTCTGAGCATTTATATAGCGCCCCTTCAAGAACCTACTCAGCTTACAATAAACGAATATATAAAGTTATATATCACATAACACTGAAGTTGTCAGGACCAGCTTCACCAGATCATAAGATAGCTGAGATTTGTTTCGCAGTCACTTACACAGGACACGTGACTTGCCATCTGGTGCAAAGTGTGATCCAGAGCTGAATCAATGACTGCAATGTCACTTGCCACAAATCGATGATTGCAATGTCACTTGCCACAACACAGTACAATTCATCTTTAGGGACTCCTCAATGTTGCTGCTAAGCTGCTCATCTGGTAATGTGGTTAAAAAAATGTCGATCACAACAACGGCAAAAGAAGCTCAAATTCAGTGGCTCCGAATAGGTGAGCAAATCAAATTCAAACACTGCCACAGTATTGCTATGGACAAAGCCATTATAAATAGTCATAATTACAATTTTGTTTGTGAAGTACTTGAAAAGCATTGTTGTAAGCATTATTTATTTCACTACACTATTTCATAAATACAAAGCAACATCGGACGGTGCTGAGCTATAATTATGACTAAAGGACTTGTTCAAGGTCTCTGAAGTAGTCATCTGTAAGGAGACTCAAAATTCACATACTTGAGCATTCAAACCAATCATCAATCATCATCATCCAAACATATAATGATATTACAAGTGACACTGTATCTCCAGGCAATTCATTCTCAGCTAGAGTAGTGCCAAAATAGCCAATTTTTGTAGTGGGCTATCAGGGTAGCCACAAAAATATGATTTCAAAATACCCAGAGTTTTCCAGAGCCACTTTAAGAACTTTCCAGAGCACATTTTTAATAACTTTCTTATTATGTATAACGATTACAAATTATATTATTGTGCAGAATCCTCTTCCGATTATAACAGCACCTTTCCGCACATTCTTATTATGTTACACTAGCATGACAGAAATAATAGCCATGTAAAGTCACTTATTTAGCACTCGGAGGAACAAAAACGTATGGTGGAGGTGCTTAAATACAGTGAAGTCTTCAAGCCTGGAGCTCAATGGATTTTAATGTGAAAATACTTTAGTCTTTCTTGTTCATGCATTTGCTTTTAGCTCAAGAAAGAAACAGAGTAATTTACAAAGAAAAAAAGGAGCCCACTCTGCCTGCATGCCGTCTAGAAATAAAGCTCCTGTTTCGGTTTGTGATATGTAACACCAGTAACAGATCACATATCATTATACAGCTTCCACCTCTCAACAATTGCCTGGGAACAATGGCTTTTTTATTAGAGCAAAACAATCATCAATCATATATACACATAATGCAGGACATTGCACACACAATCATAGGTACCCATAGAGTTATGTAAATGTGTAGCTATCCCCACACAAATACATATTCATATATCCATTTTTTTTACATAGGTAGTCAAAACTATGTACACAAGGACCAAAAAATAATTATGTGTTTCTGGTGACAGATGTTTGAAAAACAGGGTAGGTAGGAAAATATTTTTGGGTAAACTATTATTATTTTATGCAATTCTATTTCACCATTTTGCACTTTACCACAGCATGCTCGGATATGCTAAAGCCTGTATCTATAAACCAGTGAATTTGGTTTCACTTTTTTTATATGAAGTTTTACATTGCTCAGTAATAGAATCAAACATAAGCAGATAATACACAGCAAGCTCCTAAGAATATTGCACAACAATTTCTCAGGATATTTGAACCCACCCCAGACCGATAACAGATCAGGCACACTAATCTAATTTCCAGTTTCCAAGGAACCACAGTAATACTGCACTCGGCAGGCAAGAACTAAAGCAGACAGAGCTCTGACTGAAACTGATGGGCCAAGCGCAGCTGAAACACAGAAACCAATCTTTCTGTTACCAAACTACGTATAACAGGGAACCCACCAAACGGGGAAACATGATCTGAAAGTTACTGAAACAGGATTTCAATATCTTCTTTCTGTTTTTAAAAGTGTTCCTAACTGGTCACAATTGACCATGCACTAATCGTGTGATGACCCGCGCATCGACCAGAAGTGCTACAGAAGTTAATAAATTCAGAGATCTTCATGCCACCTCATCAAGCCTATTACTACTCAATGGTGCTCCAAATTATAGCTCTGATGCCTTCGGTGCTAACATGATGAAGTGCCTCGTTTTACCGATATCGTCCAGCAAAAGGCTGAGTTGACCATTGGGGACGATCCAAGATTGTTTATCCTGTTTGCCAGATTGTTAATCCAGACTTAACCAGTCAATGAAATCCCTATTAGATTATGTGATCTGCCTCAATACATAAAATGTTAATAAAATGTCAGACTTAGTTCCTTGGAATTCTCGTAATACAGGCTTTATATAGCACCTGAACAGACAGACCGTTTGGAGGCTCACCTCGGCCTCGAAAGACAGAAAAGTAGAAGAAAACGAATGGTCTTCAAGTACTATTATTCAATCGTTTCAAAATTTGATATAGCATCCCTTCAAGAAACCTTAAGAATAAGTGAGATAATTTCTTCCGGAATAGAGGGAAAATGATCCCAGAGATCACGTCACAAGGTACCAGACAACAAAGTCTCCAATGCACTGCAATAATTCTGGGTTGGGAAAGAAGCCAGATCACCCTGAAAACTAGATCTGAAAAATCTACGGTCATGAATCTTAATGAAACCGATACACAATATCGTTAAAGACTCACTTGTGCGTAGACTTTTTCGATGACTGCCCTCTGTCGCATAAATAACCTACAAACAGAACAAATAATCAGGTTTTTTACACTGAAATACTGGCTCACCAGTTACCACTGGTCATTGATTGGACTAGGTATCCACTATCCACCAAAGGACAGGCACTTAAGCATAAATCATGTAATTCAGTTGAAGAATGGTAGCATTTGTTTTAAGGAGATTGTCGCAATAAGTACTCTCAGTTGTCTATGCATGTAGAGTCACAGGGTATAGCTTAGCCCAGTTAGATACATCGGAAGCGAGCCGGCCAGCTCTTTCGTCAACCCCGGTTCGAGCATTGGTGCCGGCGGACACTCGGAGATTTAAAAATCTCGGGTTAGCACGGTCCTTGCACGGGACCTAAATGGCGTGGTGTCCATTGAAACGAATGAGCGGTGGTGAAGGATCTCACCCGATCGTTTCATTGAGAAATGAACAGGGTCAAGGCCAAATGGTCGCTATACAAAATCGCTTACATTTGCCAAACAGCAAAGCACATATAGTAACAGAATCATCCTCTTTAATCTGAAGAACTCAGTAGAAACAATGGTACCTGCTGGAATTTACTTTTAATTAGATTCAGTTCACATAAATTACTCACGTGGGGCCTTCGGACAATTTCCTAAGGTGTCCATTCACAATGGACATAGGCAACCTAGCCACACTTTACTCAAGGGTAAGCGACCATATTGGCATAATATTTACGCAAAATCGTGCTGAAAGATAAAGAAGTTTTGAGCTTCGCAACCATTCGTGTTCAAGGGATGATTAGAAATCAACACAGTAGCATAGTTTTCTAGTGCATTTATATACGGCCTAGAGCAGCAATGTTTAAGTTGGTATGAAGTTTCAAATCATTTATATGGGTTTTCCTAGTTTTTATGTTTATACTGCATGGACGATTGGACATCATCTGCTGCTGTTGAGATTTGGTGTGAAAGGGGACCAGCACAGGCCGATGGCATCACGTGACTTCTGCTGAGGCAAACTTTATGGTATGAGTTTATGGTATGAGTTGGTTATTATTGCTCGGTCTAGTGATATATATATATGTACATGCATCAGAGGCTAAATTCTTTTACAGCTGGCTCCAAATGCTGAACAGTCTGCCTCCTTTGAGTCACTCTATACCAACATCAAAGAGCCTTTGAAGATCAAACACAAGACTTATATTTTCTTTAAGGTTTATATCTTAGTGGTATTTGCAGTTTGTGAAAGTGCTCTTGTAATGACCATACAGTGTTATAACTATTTACCCTCATCCTTATCTAACTGCTCAAATATATAAGAAGGTAAAAATGTTGGAAAGGGTTCAGCTTAACATGGCAATAATGGCCTTCAGGACTCTTGAATCGTGGACTGTAGACAATATGTTCAGACAAAGACAAAAGAGAAATTACATCGTTCAAAATTACAACTAACACATTCCACTAATTTTGAGTTCAAACCTTAAATCGTCCAGAAGGTCAATGTCCTGTTGATACTTCTGTTGAAGTCGGTTGCAGTGATCGAGCTGAACTGACTTTAGAGCAGATGGCTAAAAGAACATATGTTCGAATTAACAATACAGTAAACAGAGAAATAAAAATTTTAGGTGGAGCTGCTTAAATACAGTGAAATCTTCAAGTTTGGAGCTCAATGGATTTTAATGTGAAAATTAAAAAAAAGTGCATTTAAATGGATAACCATATAATTTGCTGATGTGCATAGAAGCTAGTATCAATGAATGGTTATCAATAATCAATAAATCAATATATATTGAATATATACATATCACATAACTATATGTGCATGATTCGGTTCTGTGTAATTGTTCATAGTCAAATACAGGTCTATTATACATTGCTCTACCCATTTATCACCCAAGTTGTTAACTGCATACACAACTAAGAACACTCTGGCCATACGGGCAGTTCCCCAATGACAGCAAATGACTCCAGATGCCTATAGTAGTACTTTGGTTCATTTCGATTAGTGATCAATGCAACATTGTTGCCCATCCAAATTCATAAGGATGTATGCAAGTCCTATGCAAACACATTCCATTTAGCACTTGTCATTCACACTATGCTTTTGTAGCTAGATCGAAACTAATTTATGTGAACTCCCCTTATGTGCCTAAATCAGTTAAGTGCATAGATTCAGTGCAGTAATGAGGCTATGTACTTCTGCAGAGTCGACTGCATAAGCTAGTCTTCATAATTTATAGTTCAGGCTCGAGCTGGAAGGTTGCTGGAATGCCACTATAAACTTTGTGGGTCGACTTGCTCAATTTCAGTCACATCTCTAATTGTATGTATTGCATAATGGCTGAGAGTAAGTTTAGCTTGAAGAGATACTCAGAAAGAGCAGAACTCCACAAATAGATAGACGCAAACAGGATTGCAAATAAATATCATTAAGTCCAACGTCAAAGCACAAATTAACGATTAAAAAAAGGCTGTTCTAAGATTTCTTGCAACGCATTGGATTCCACGTCATGCTCCATCCACCACAAGAATGGACATTGTATGAATGTTCTACAGATGTGGTGAAATTACACAGAACCAACCCATCAAAATCTGCTCTTGCAGTAGCCTATATGGGTCACATTACAAGCCTAGTCACTGAACATTGATTCTAACAGGCTAACAATTCAATCCACATATTCCACAGTCCTTCAATTTTGCGTATTTTTGCATAACATTTCCTATCTGCCATCTCACATTGCATTTCCTTTCAAGATCTTTTTCTTACCCGCATAAAGTATTACACATGCGTTACTGTTACAGGAAAACCACAAAACCAGTTAAGAATACCAGAACCTTCCAACAATGCTGTCTCTGGGCAGCACACTTGGAACTGTCAGTGTTCTTTCATTTGGGAACGTACTATTTAAAGTGCTGCCTGCAATGTTAAATTTATTACATAAACGCTGTTAGCAAACAAAACAGTGCACAGGAAACTAGAGGAGTCACCAAGACACACATGTGAAGGTCAACTCATGATTTCCTTTATCATAGTTGAGAGATAGAATCATGTTCAGAGTCAGCTTAATTCAGAGACAGAGCTGACTAGTTGAAGTACAGCTTTATGGCAGACAGGAAAACATAACATCTTTTTTTACATAACAAATGCATCGCAGTCTCATAAACATCATCATACTAGCCCACTTAGCTACATTGGGAGCGCGCCAGCCATGTGTTTGAGCAGACGGGGTTCGAGCCCGATGCCTGCCGACACTCACAGATTTAACATCTCGGGCTAGAACATACGACGTGTGTGGAGCCGTGGGATAGTCGTCGCCTTGAGTCCGAAGGGTCGCGGGTTCGATTCAGATCCGAGTCACCGTGTAGGGACCTTGAGCAAGTCCTTCACCCACAGTTGCTCGTGGCGCTTCGGCGTGAAAACTCTGACACTCCTTCAGGCTGTAATCGAGAGTCGAGACCGCCTCCGAGTTGTCGTGGACTTAAAGGGGCGGTTAGAAATGTGTAAATAAATAAATCATCATATATTCGTTTAATGCAAGAAAACACTCAACAATGAACAAACCACGTTCAAATATCAATCTATACAAGTGTGTAGGAATGAATGTCTGACTAATTTCGGTGCCACATATAACCACGCAAACCTTAATGTTGGTGGTAGGGTGACCATATTTCATTTCTGCCATTCCGGGACAGCACAATAGCCTACTTCCAATCAAAGCGAAATCAATTAGGAGATGAGGTCATTCTGATGAGTGCTGTGATTATATGTATAATTTGTATATATATATGTATGTATATATAATTATATATATCCTACGCCTAAGCTAATACCTAAACTAAAATTAAAAAAACTGCACAATAAAAAAGTGTTCCTAACTAGACAGAAAACAAGCAAAAACATATATCATAAAATTAAATGGCCGTTCAAAGCAAAAGTAAAAATATCATATTAACTTATTTATTTATTCATATATTTCGATACTGCCTCTTCAAGTCTACCATACTGCTCAGAGCCTGAGACACTTTTAATGAAGAAAATATTCAAAACATTTATTGGCTCTATATAAATCTTCAATAACAATTGAATTTAATGGCACTTAACTACAATCAGTTGGGCCTTCAAGACTCAAGTACCTGACTATTACCTAGGCCTGTTATAGTGTCTACTTTCTATAATAGGTATATGCTTACCATTTTCTCATAAGCCTTTTCATGGTCAGAGGAGTTGCCACTGCAGCAGCGGGAGTATAGTGCAGGTAGGCTTAAGTATCATCAGCGTAGAGCTGACCTAAGAACAGGTAGGCCTGTAATGTATGGAGCTGACTCTTTACTCCATGGGAACACTAATGGTAAGCCAAAAGAGTATAGATACCGGCAGTGTAGAACATTCAAAGTAAGCCCATGACAGATCGCTATTGAACTTGATGAGAGTTCGAAACTTCAAATGGGGTCGGACCATCGGACACTGGGCAAACTTAGGGCCTATTGAATCCCATCATCACACAGGAAATGGCATGCCACCAGTCTTGTTGTCAAGACCTGAAACCTCAAGACCAAGAGTTCAAGACCAAGACCTTGAACCTCAAGACCAAGACTTTTAGTCTCAAGACCAAGACTTTTAGTCTCAAGACCAAGACGTTGAACCTCAAGACCAAGACTTTTAGTCTCAAGACCATCCAAGACTTTTGAAATCACTCGCAGGCCCTACTGTTGTATGTAGGCTACACACAACAAAAGCATTTTGTATCTGTGTTTTAATGAAAAATGAAACAATCATTTCTTTCAAATAAAGCAAAACAGATTACAAAAATAATTATAATTTCCCAAAGTCTGTCACTTGAAATACAGTCTATTTCTGTTGCATTTTATAAACACCAAATCACTCAGCATTTTTTGACCAAAGTAGTGTGTGTGGCCTCATAAAAATCTCACCATGAGAAAAAAAGGTTCTACAGGTGCAGAAGTGAGAAGTCGCTGGTACACAAAGATGCACAAGTCGTGTCCTTTAAATTTTCCCATATTTGGTTTCTCATTATAGTATAAGATTTAACGACTCTGAATTCACTGAACAGCTTGGCAAAAATAGCAAGAGCTAGAGTAAGTCCAGTCCCGGATTACCCATAAGGCAGAGTAGGCAACTGCCTATGGGCCCCGCGACTTTTAGGGGCCCCATGAGACCG
>JAQFXW010000213.1:0-21735 GCA_034693945.1 Dendrobaena attemsi | reverse complement strand
CAAGAGTGGTAGCAGAAGAAGTGAGCAAGCGAGCAACAGTACGAAGTTGGCGCAGTTGATAATAGCAAGCACGTCTGAGCTTGACTTAACTTGTTAATTCATCAATCATCAATTACATTTTGATATTTTATTCTCTTTGTTATTTTTCAACCAATGAGTACTAATTAAGTGTTACTTGTTGGAAATTGTTATTTTACTATTTATGACAAAAGTTATAAAACATAATTACTTAAAGTATGTAATCTAGCTAGATTAGAATTACACAACCTCGAGGTATGTACTTGATGTTGTACATTTAATGACTGTGATACATACAAATGAATAATCTTTGTTTATGGACATTCAGTACATTACAAGTATAGTGAGAGTAGTTCCCATTCACTCTACACATTTACAATGTTGCTTAGTGAATGAAGACTGAGTTGAGCTGAAGGGGTGTTGTCTGAAGCAAACGCAGGTCATACCGTGACCACTTCCCCTAACCACCTCGCCATACATTTGAAGTCTTCTCTGGTGGATCATCTGTCGAAATTCACCTTTTCGTGGTTCGCTTGATAGAAATAGCTGAGCTCTGCAATCTCCTAGACGCTAAGACATTTCTGTCACTATGAAGTCGTGTACTTACAGCCTTGAGACAAAATAGACTTGGTTACTATTTATATCAATCTGTCTGTGACTCATATTACACAGTTGAACATTTAAACCTACCAATTGACTAGATTACACATAAAACCAGAATTCATGCCTTCCTAGAAAATTGACAACTATTTTGTATTTACGGCGTTTTTGCTTTTGACAAATTTCTTCACATTAAAGTACTTATTATAACCAACAATACATATAGTGAAACTGAGAAATTTTACTTAAATTCAACTTTAAATACGAATATTTAAAAATAATTATATGTACAGCGTACCCATGTTATATTCTGTAAATCTGATAATATTTAAAAAATATATTAACTGAATAATTTTATGATTACCATTGTATTTTTCCCCTCTTGCAAAAATATCTGCGGTCACCCATGAAGCTCTGTCATTACTTTAACAAAGTAAATGGATTGTAAACGATAGTGACTTGAAAGTATTTGGTTTGTAATGTTTACATAAATAGTTACATGTATTGAGAACAGTTTGTGGAAAAGAAAGTTTACTTGGTTCATTCATTGATATAATTTATTTAGCACTGCATCAAGAAATCTTTTCAGAGCTGCTATCTGATGTTAGCCACTATGATGTTAAGTCGTTACAAACCAACATATTACCTACATCAGTTATAAAAACAGGTTAGAGTAAGCTGGAAGAGTTGCCAGTGGTGGGCCCTTTCAAGCACGTAGAGCCAACCCCACGGATTCCTGTTGACACCTGGCAGACGACTTTGATGCTCAGAGTTTCTGGTACAGACATTTCTCTCTTGTTGGTCGATATTTCAAAGCATCCCCGTTCACAATGGTCAAATTCATTTTTATTTACCGCATCATCTGTCTACCAGCCAGCTGTGTGTTTTTCTTCAGTTTAACGACAGCTTAAAACAACAGTGGCCGTTGCCGTCGAGGCAAAAAATTGGTCAAGTGTATTTCAGCTTTTTAAGGTAAACAGCAGACAACCATGTATGTCTTGTTTCTGCAGTCAATTCTTGACCCATTCATTGCTGTTTTTGTCAGGGGTCGTCCATTTAGTGTGCACATGCGGAGGGGAGGGGTCACAAAAAGGGCTGTGTTTGCGTATGCATGTGTACGCCATGAAGGGGGTCCCAGATTTGTGCCACGTTAGTATTGCATGCAGTGAGGGTGTGAGTTGTTCCAGCTCTGTGCCACGTGTAGGCTAACATGTAACATATAGCTCTTCATACCCAGCCCACACATTGAATCAGGCTGAACACTTAATGACATGTCTTTCAATTTGGTCTGTGGCAAGGTCAATATGAGGTGTCTTTCAATTGGGTCTGTGGGAAGGTCAAGACTCTTGCACTCAATGTACTTAGTAGGGTGCTAGCGCCTGCTGCTACTGCTGCCTTAGGCAAATGCATCTGCTGTCAGTAAGACTCTTTGACCTACATTCATGTTCTACAGATTGGATGTTTACTCGACACACTTCAGAGCATTGAGCAGACAATAAACACACTGTTTTAAGGTATTAGCAGCTCCTATTATAGCTCTAAATTCCTGAGGCTTGAAAACAATTTTAGTAACCACGTTAACATTGATTGAGCATGTCATGTATGACGGGCAAATTCACCAGTTTCAGTATTGATGTAAATGAAAAGTGTTACCTCACTGTATTATTTGTCAAAAAGGTGCGGACTTTAATTATGCATGAGAAAATTCAATATTAATAACAATTCGAGTTGTAATAAGCAAGTTCACAGTATTGACTCTGACAAATAAAATACGAACTCCTGAGCACAAATATGTAAATAACTAAATATTTACTTTAACCAGTTGCAAGTCGCGCTCCGGTGTAAAGTTCTAAAAAACCTAAACTGGCACCCCACTATACACTTTCAGTCACAAGATGATACTGTCGCCACAACAGATACGTATATCTTGTCCGAAAATGGACAAGTCTCCAGCGGCGAACTCCAACTCTGACACGACAGTCCAGTCGATAGATTCTCGTTCGATGGAATGGTGGTGGTAATCAGTTTCCATGAGCCAAATGGCATCTGGAGAAAAGAACAGCGACGGGCAGTACCACTTCGAAACGATCTGTTGATCGATTTGCTGTTGATCGTCCTGACCTTTTTCGTCCCATCCAGGTGTGCAGCATAGAATGAAATTCATTCGTCAAGACTGGTGGCAGAAGTGATGTAAAAATATGACACACCTGATCCCCTTACAACTATGCGCAATGGCGAGAGTCGTGTCCGAAGGTTAAACATCTCTGTCCCTACACTTATATCCTTGGTAGGAAACTGAGACAAGTCTCAGACACGATCATGGCGACTGAAGACATCTGAATACTGTATATAGTTTTTAAGGAATGTGTAAGTTTGAAGACACAATAATTTGTAGTAACAACAGAAAATATGGGGTCCTGGGCAGAGAAGTTACAGGCCCATAAACTGTCTTCAGGTTAATGAGAACAGTAAAAAAAAATACAAGCGGGTACAATAGTCCGGATCGTATGATATTATATATATTATAATACACAAGTAACACAACTATATATTTTTATTCAGTTGTTATTTAAAAAAATTTAATTTTCAAATGATGTATGTTTCTTATTCAGTAGAATCAGCTGAGCCTACCGTCTACTGGTGTAGGATTGGGCACACACTGTGATTTGACTTCTTTTGCGATTCCAAATTGAAATAATGTTCAACTATCAATTTTTTCCTTTTCACTGGTATCAGTATCTGCTTTTTGTTTTTGTGCTCCAGATTTGTGTTTGTATTCCATTGTTAAAATTTAAATTCATTATATTTATTTACTGATGAAGTTTTATTTCAAATCTTACAATGCATAATTTAGCCCCAAAAATGTTTGAAGAAGGAACTTTACGAAAATATTCTAAACGAGAGTGGGCATGGACGGTCTACACCCTACAGCAAAATATAAGTAAGGTGATAATATTTAGATGCGCGATTCGAGCGAAGCTCTATTCCGAGCACTAATAATTTAAATTAAAGCACGGCTTCGGCGCCTCAGCGATCAATAGACCCTTCGGTGTCACTTTACCCCCCCACCCATGTCTCGCGTCTGACTCATAACTGAACCAGCGATCATTGTGTTAAAATATAATAAACATTAAATTGTGGGCCAGGGTGCCTGGGAATTTGCCTCCTCTGCCCCTCTCGAGGCGGACCTGACTGCGAGGCAAAAACTCATCGACCAAAATGGCTAACTTTAAATGAGGCACTTCAATATGTTAATTTTGACTCAACATTACCGCTGTAGTCCTGAGTTTCTCTGATTTATAAAGCATTTATGCCACTGTACTATTCTTGAGATGTGACTTAATGAAAAGATTGCACTGAGCGGTCTCCATGCCTCTGTTTGCCCCTGTGCATTTATGTTTTCTGTAGTAAATTTCTGCAACTATTTGTGTCCATGATGTCTGCCGAGGCCGAGTAGCCAATACTCAGCCGAGGCGAATGGCCGTGGCGATTATTTGGTCATTCCTTAACAAAAAGAGCAATTGATGCAGTAGTACTATTGACAGTCCAGCGTGCTAAACATTACACTGTTGAGCACATTCACCTTAAGAGCCTCCCCATATATAAGAAATCTCACTAATCTTTCCATTCTATTCAGGACTGTTTGCTACTGCATAGCCAGATGGATTTGCCGCCAAATATATCCTTTTGGTTAGATAGATTTCAATGCATAAACCATAGGCACTTCCAGGCCCAGCGAGAGGGAAGTGCAGAGGGGGCAAATGCTCAGGGGCCCGGCGAGTTTTAGGGGCCCGGCGGGCTGGTCCGTAATATAATTTCTATTAGTCTATAATTAAGAGATTAACTTAAAATCCCAACCCGTTAAAATTTCAAGCATAATTATAATATTAACTTACTTATGTTTTGCTAGATTTTTTTTGAAGTTCTGTCTAAACTTTTGGCACCAGTGATTGCATTAGTGTTCGTCGGGGTCCCACAAATTCAGAAGCTGGACGCACAAATATTGAAGGTGTGGTGGCATCCATGGACGCGTCAAATTTGTGAATAGACTACCAAATAAATTACCACGGTGTCCAAAACGTTAAAAATACCGCCTCTCACATAGGCCTACTGCACTTTAAAAAGGCCTGAAAGGTGTCGAACTTTTTTGCTAATATCCTTCACAACTGAAATCGCGTCCACTCCTCACACATAATTGCATCACCTTTGCATGGTCATTCAAGTCTTGTTTCGGCTATAGGCCTATAAAACGTTCGGAATCTGTACGGATACTATTGTGTACGGCCCTAAAAGCCTACGGAACTCCAACGAGAGATGGGTTGGAGTACATGACTACTGTCCAATTATTGACTTAGACTCTATTATTTGTGCTGTGATGTGATTGTGATGCGCCCAGGACTCGGTGAATTTAGACGTTAACTAAATCCCTGCTTGGCGCTAAATTGTGCGTTGTAAGATTTTAATTAAAATTTCAAAATTATTAAAAATAATATAAAGGATAAAAAAAATTTAACAATGGAACAGAAGCACAAATTTGGAGCACACCTTTTTTTCTACTTTTCGCATTAACCTAAAGATATAGTTTAGGGGTCCGTGACTGCACTGCATAGGGGCCCAGATTTTCTGTCGACGGGTCTGGGCACTTCTGTATGGACAGTACCTTGTTCAAGGTCATGTAGATCTGTAGACAGGCTGTAAGTGTACACTTTATCTGTGGCTCAAAACATTATTAGCTGGACACGGTGGACAGCGGTGAAATTCATTACTGAAGCCACAAACGTGAAGCAGGAAGCCTCAGAATAAATTATGTTAGAGTTAGACAGAGGTTTGCCCCAGAATTTGGTCCTAAAGTCAAGTCCAGGCTTTGAGGTCTAACATAACTGCAGATCTGTTCTAAGACTTATACACTGGCATCAATGCCTCATCAATGAATGGACACTCCAGAACTGAACTACTTATTATAAAATACCATCTAAAACTGCTTATCCTTTGCAAATAGCGCTTGTGTTTGTAACCAGACTTAGATTATATTCATCATTTTTTAAATTTCAGGCAATATGTAACATTTTAATCATGCAATTTCAGGCATTGTAAAAGTCCCTAGCTTTTTCATCAATTTGGTAAAGTAATTGAGTGAATCAGGGATTTTACAAATCTTCTAAAAATTTCAGGTATTTTACAAAATCCCTGAATTCACAACTTGCCTGTAACATATACTACTGGACAGGTCAAGTTGAAGTGTGAAGATTTATAAAAACCAAGAGTGGGCTTTAGTATACTAGCAACTTGAAGTAAAATCTAACTCTGGACAAAATGTTGAACCAGCAGTTTTTCGAAGGCACATGAAGTTAATAATGTGTGATTAAATTTGGACAAAAACCGTCAAGGTGCCCAGTTTCTGAAAATCTGGGGTGAAGAAAGGACTTTTGAGTGATTCTCTTAAATTTCTCGGTTGCTGGAGATGATGTGTAACATGTTGATTATGCAAAGGTGGTGCTTGACAGTACAGTGGTTAGTGCGCTGGACTGTCAACCGAGAGGTCCGGGGTTCAAATCTTGGTCATGGCAGAAATTTGGTTCGAGATTTCTGCTCCATCCGGCACCCCTAGCCAACTGAGCTATGAAGAGTACACTGACCGCACACTGTCTGTGGGGAGATGACACCGAAATAGAGAGGACTGGCCACCCGCCCTCGAATGCCGAAGCTAAGAATATGAAGTCGCTAACGCTTCATACCCATGGCTGCCTCCGGCCTGGCTTACAGGACTGCTCTTCTTCTATGCAAAGGAGTTAAATTAGCTTGTCAGATATTTACTTCACATGCTTTTTCATTTTTTACACTCTGTTACAGACAATAGCACTTGAAAGCTGTTACAGACATTAGCACTTGAACGCTGTAGATTCCAGTAGATATCTAGGGCTGCACAATGATGAGCTATCTGGGCTCTGGACAGACATAATAATAACCAGTCTGCCACTATAAAGTTTGACCTGCTGATTCAGTGGTGGGAAACACCTGGAATAGGCATAATCCTTTTTTTCAGAATTATGTGTCGAGCTCGAGAAACACTTTATATTATTATGATGCAATCAAACATTCAATGTAATGTTATATTTTATATGACCATCATTAATAACCTCTATGTTTCAAATCTGGATAATGACTTCTGTGAATTTCTATGTGTCATAATCTTCCTGTATAATGCAACAATCATTGCTTCTAGTGAAACTGTAGAAACGTGCCACCCCATTCAAAATTTTATGTGGAGTTCAAAGTGATTAAACAATTTGAAACAAATGACGTAGTTTTAGTCCAAACAATAGGCTTAATTTGAGGAAATTTTATGTAAAATGATAAAATTATTTTAATACTGAGGCTGTGTAGTCTAGAATGTGCAGCTTGCATTTACTCACTAAATGTTGTGTATGCAGAAGGTTGTTTATTTTCTGCAATGATAATCACTGTGTCTCGATAGAAAGTAGACCCCCTATAAAGTATCTTAACTCGGTCAAAACTTTAAGCATTTGTCTAAAATTTAACAAACTACAGCAGTAGCCATATTGCCACGAAATCCTAGCGCCGTTTTATGAAATTTGAAATGCAGTACTGAAAACGATGCTATCTTATAGCAAGAGCTATAAGGAAGTGAAGTTCAGCTGCAGCTGGTGATCAAATGTGCTCCTTGTTCATGCCACTGTTATATGCCTCAGTTGATGATCCTGTGGTCAAACAGCTGCCACTCTGCTATCGGATGTCCTTTTTTGGTTACTGTGTAGGTTTCATTGATGTTCTTTCAACAGTTTATTCAAAGACGACAGACACCAGCTTCTGTTAAAAAATTCAGTCAGAAGCCTTGTAGCTCAATACCCCTTTTCTTGCTGCAATACTTTAATTAAAATTTTACTGTTTTCTGTAAACAAAATGTTTCTTTCGTGGTTACGCTGAAACAAATGAGTGGACACAGTGTATAATAGCAGTACTATGGAATCAACAATAACAATTTGATAATAAGAAAAGCGGTTTGATGTAATTGCTTGTTACTTGACTTGGCGCATTCCTGCATGGTGATCTATTTCCTCTTTCATTTTTCTGCTATGCAGATGTGATAGCCTACTTGTGATATCATGTGGTCAAATAAGAACTTTAAATGGTAAAAATATTTTAATTTAAAAATTGAACACTTCTTCACGCACGCTGTAAAAAAATATCAATCAACCACGCTGTAAAAAAATATCAATCAACCAATCAATATTTTGTAACCAGGTAACAATAATGTTGGAAAACAATTGGCCATTCTACCAGTTAAAAAAATGGAGCCCTAAAGGGATAGAAAATCCCGCTACCTAGTACACGTGTAATTGTATATGAATTGCCATCAATTGCTACTTGTTTGCTGGAAAATAGTAGCAAATCATCTTAAAACGTTTTATTGTGTATAATAATTGACAACTAAAAATGCATCACAGTATAGAATTTTGCCAGGAACAGCCTTATAGACAAAGCCAGAATCAAATTCTTTTATATTTCTGACAAAAGGACAAGTAAACAGAGTGACAGCTATTTGTGTTTTGCTGTTAGGTTGAGCAGCTAATTGAACAAATATAGCTAGAGGCTGCAATTTGTAATCTGTCGTAAGCCATACAGTTTTAGCATGTCATTGCATCTGGGCACAGTACTGCTAGAGTATTATTAACAGCATCTGCACAGCTGAGAGTCAACCTCTGACTCCAGTTGCACTTCGGATCCTGTTATGCGAACCTTGTGGATGACAAAGGACACGGTCTTGGATATAATTATAACTGCCTCCTGCAATGGGATCAATAACAATATAAAGTTACCCGGCATACACCTACCTCTGACAATGTATGCCAGATGATCTGATGATGTCCCGTTCCAGTACTGTCTGAGACCAAATTATAAATTCTCATGTCTGTAAGTTAAAGAAGAGCAGTCTCTTTTAAATCTAGCTCTGAGGCGGCCATGGATGTGAAATGTTGGTGACCTCATTCTCTTAGCCACAGCATATGAGGGTGGGTGGCCACTGGCCAGCCCTCTCACTCACAGTGCCCTCAGTGTACAGTATGTGTAGTTGTGTACTCGTTATAACTGAGGGTGCTACTGTAATATACATTTCTAACCTAACTCTCAAACCTCAGTTGACAGTCCAGTGTACTAACCACTGCACTATCAATTGCTCATTCAATTACCGGGTTGCAGGTTGATTCATGCTTAAATCATGCATGTCTACTGCAATTCTCATAAGGTGACTTCAGTGAATTCAAAACACTTTGGTCCGAGGTATCTCAATCTTTGACATACACTCAAATACATTCTCTTTTACTGTAGGTCAGAGGTGCACACTGCTCAACCCATGGGCTGCATGCGACCCTAGGACCTGTCTTGTGTGGCCCTCGAGGCCATTTGAATTGACAGAAAGAAGTGGCCCTCAGGTGCCATTTAAAATGACAGATGGAAGTGGCCCTCTAACAGAAATCATAAACTACATTTAAACTACACTATTATATTTTTTTACAATTTTGACCCTGTGACAAAATGGTACATCTTTCCAGTCTCATTGTCAAGACCAGAAACCTCAAGACCAAGACCTTGAACCTCAAGACCATGACTTTTAGTCTCTAGACCAACACTTCGAACACCAAGACCAAGACCTTGAACCTCAAGACCAAGATACCACAGACCTGAAAGTACCCATTGAAGAAACTCACTCATCCTGTAGATTTTGTCTTGGTAAAATTATATTTAAAATAAGGAAATGGCTTTAAAATTGTTTTCAGCATTTGAAACTTGGTCCATGTATTTGTGGGATCAAATATTTTCATTAATGAACAGTAATAGGAATACACTGACATCAAATTTGATTGATCATAATCTCAACTTCACTTTGAGAAGTTATGTAACATCAAATTAACATTATAATTTGGCCTAGATTTTAAAATTTAGGTTGCTAGATTAATTAAATAGAAATTGATGTGAAAATGCTTCTTTATTCAACATTGTCTTCATTTTTCCCAAGTCGTCACTATGCTTTTGTGAGGTAAGCCTACTTAAAATGCCCTTTGTTAAGTATTCAGGAAGTCCATTTTCCTATTTACACACCTACTCACATACATAATTATAGCAATACACAATCATTATACACTAATTCACATTTGTGACCCTCTACTGTTTTTCTGAGATGCGATCTGGCCCTTGACCAAAAGAGGTTGGGCACCCTGCTGTAGGTCTGTCATGAAACAGTGAATCACTGAAACTTTATCTAGTCCGTTACAAATGTTTGCCAGTCACACTCACTATCTTCATTCTGACTCGAAATTATGTTCTATCACTATAAATCAAGATCCAGATTTGGCACACATAAACGTTTATAGGATGCTTGCTAACTTGTGAAATACCAGGTGAAGTAATATATTCTTGTGTCCTGTACCATAGGTCATAGGTTCTAGTGTAATTAATGCAAACAATGCTATTATCACAAATTAAGGCTTGTTTCAAGTGAATCTCACTAATTTTCTTGATGATTATTTTTTTATTTATTTATTCACACACTTCTATACCGCCCCTTCAAGTCTCCTACTACTCAGAAGCGGTCGCGACTACAGCCCGGAGGTGTGTTGGAGTTTACACGCCGAAGCGCCACTAGCAATTGTGAGTGAAGGACTTGCTCGAGGTCCTTACGCGGCGGGTGGGATTCGAACCTGCAACCCTTCGGTTGCCAGGTGGCGACCTTCACCACTACACTACCGCGCCCCTCAACCTTGGTCAATAGCACTATTAGTTCAATAGTGCTAAAACACTAAAAAATATCTTGTCAATTAAACACTTTTTACTAATACAATATTTTAAAGTCATTTTGTTAATGCACGTCATTTATCAATCATTGATTCTTTATTTACCAATTATCAATCAACATAATTGCCATGTTTTTTGTTACCACTCTAGCCACAGTAGTGAAAGCAGTGCTTTTTTGTGACAGTATGCACCGGTACAGCGTACCGGGACCTTTTTTGAACTTAATCAAATAAAATTTATTTACATTCAATGATAATAGCAATTTAAGTAATATTAAAACTGTAACTGTGTGTTGTTCGTTAAAACTCGTATGCAAAATGTGAGTAATAACTAAAAAAGTCATCAGTTTTTTAGGACATGGAAAACACCCTGGAAAATATCCGGGGTAAAAATTTCGTATAGTTTTGCGTACCTGCACCTATATTTTTAAAAAAATCACTGAGTGAAAGTATCATTTCGTTAAATACCACTATTGTAGAAAACTGCACAATAGGAATAGGAGCTGTTCTCTCACATTCTGCAGCATGGGATGACAAAATGAATCCATGTTGGATTGTTGGTGCTTCTTCACATTAAGATGATCTACAATGTGTCTGCCTGTTAATATGATCCACTGTTACCTTACAGATCTTTCACCACAACTTGCCACCTTCAACTAAGTTTTCCCCCTCCATATTGTGACATGTTATTTATTTATTTTCTAAATTTGTAACTCATGCAAGGACACACCGAAATGTGTATCTGAGGCACGTTTGAGTCAGATTAATACTTTTCGAAGTTGCATTTAGTACTTATTTTAAATTAATTTATTTCTTAATCAGATATTTATAAATTTCGCATGATGCAATATTTCACTTATGATGCTCTAATATAAACGCTGTACACAGCCATGACACTGAACAATGGTGGCTACAGAAATCTTTCGCAACAAATAACCACACATTCACAATTAAATGTCAGTGTCCGATGACATGGGACAGTCTGCCTAGACTCATTTGAACTGAAACAAACGTAATACAGTTCAAAGGACTTTTGCTTGCCCAAACAACTGAGTGAAGACCGATCTCCAGGTGCGAAAGATGAGAATGCACTTAGTGATCAAGTGATCATGAATTCTCGGCTGCCGATCCTCTGATGGAACGGACTTCATGGGCTACTTTAAATCAACCTTCATTTTCCAGATGGCATAATAAATTAGGCGCTTTGGCGTGTTGACTCCAACTCAGCATTAGCACTGTTGTCCGGAGCACCTCTGAACAGTTCATACTTACAGAGGTGCTATATAAATACAATACTGTATAAGACAACTTGTGGTAATATTGAAGTACTGTTTAATTTCAATCCAGCTAAACTTCCTTTTCTTCATTCTCCATCAGATGACCTGAAAATATCCATTATAAGTGGTATGATAGTCAAATTAGCAGAAGAGATCCAGGGATAAATCAGCATGAGCAGCATAGTACAGTATTTGTATTTGGTCCATGGCTGAATGCAACATTACATAGAGCATGAATGGATGAGCAATTGTATAGGAACAACTTGGCACGAGGACCATACATATTGCCTCTGAGGAGATTCAAAACTCTACTCCATGTTTTCTGTCAAATTGGCACTAACCTATTGGCCATCTTGTCCCACTGACAAGTTACCATAAAGACAAATAGATCATCATTACCACAAAAGCTTTTCTTCACAGGATATAGTAAAAATAAAAGATTGGTCTAATCTCAAATCAATCAATCAGATCAGTTTATTGCAGACAACATTGCAGACAATAAGATCTCCTTATATGGTATGTATGATTTCCACAGTTACTGCGAAATCAACTTGGAGTTGATAAATGATACGATCGGTGTTACTAAATGTAATAAATTACTAATAATATCCTATGCTAATTATAACAAATCCTAATGAGTTCGTTACTTTTTTATAACTCTTAGGATGAGTATCAATAGCAACAGTCGCAAAAGCACATCCAACAGTGTGGACATAAATCCAGCGTCTCTGACAGAATTTGATTCTAGTGACCTTATGGAGGCCAAGTTTGAAGGAGATGGTCTTACTGATGTGGAGTTTAAACCGGGTGCTGATTTTGAAGTTGATGATTCCTTATTTCAGGTTTGCTGCGCTTATATTAATTTCAAAACACTTTATTGTTCTCGTTACAAATCATCACAAAATCAATATACACATCAGTAGCTAGTATGTGTGACAAAAGGGAAACCCAGAAAGGTCATACGACCCACTGAGCAGGGTTACCTATATACCACAGTTGACAAGTAATAATGACTGATAACATTACTTTATTAACTACTACTAGTATAGATCAATTTTAAGCAAGGATAACTGAGAAAATACAATATACAACTCTACCTTAACTAAAATGTAATTAATTTAATAATTAATTTAGTTTTAACTTTTTGTATTGCTTATACTTAGTTAATTGATTTTCTTTCTATTTGATGTTTATATTAATTCATTGTACATTTTGTTCTATTAATTGTGGTATGTTTCTAAATCTGTAAGAATCTTTGACTTTACCAAGGTTATGAGCTGATTAATTTGTACTATGACTCAAATATAATCATAATCTACACGGTGGCCCATAGAAAAACGTTAACTGTTATATTTTACTGTAACTTCGTCAAATATCAGGTTATGTCAAAGAAATGTTAATTGAATGTAGAGGAGTCATTGCTGAACATTCTGATAGTTTACACTTTTGTTCAAAATTAATGACCTCCTTGGGCATTCACACATGCGCGAAGATGCGTATGCCACTGATGACGCGATGATCCATTTCGTCCCATGCCTTCACAATTCGACTACGCATCTCTTTGACATCACTTACTCGAGATCTGTAGATCTTTTCCTGCATGGCACTCCATATCTTATTTACTGCATTCAAATCAGGGCCGTTGGGTGACCAAATAGGCGGAATGAAGTGTTTCAGTTTTGAGTAACGCAACAGTATCCCGAGCTTTGTGCGCAGAAGCGCTATCCTGCTGGAATATGAAATAATCTGTTATGTCAAAAATGTCTGGAAAAAGGCCCTGTGTTAGCGTTAGTAAAACATGTCTATAACATTGTCCATTTATCTTAACATCTGGTTCAATGAAATGAATGTTCGTATAACCGAGTGCTGAGACCCCGACAGATACTCTATGGGATTTGCTGAAAGTTGGTCGAGATAGTCGGGACGTCATTAGTTTCAGCATTCACGTTATGTCATCATAGCTTGGAACGTAAAGTAATTTATGTAGCACTTGGCCAAAACATCAAGCATTATTACTCTGAAATTTTATTCAAATTGATGGACATTTAGATAAGTTATGTTAAAATATAAAAGGTAATGTTTTTTTATGGGCCACCATGTATGTGATGGAAAAGTCCTGACTATGTAGTCTATTAATACATACAAATGAAGCTTTTGTTCTAAGCAAACAGATAAAAAAGAGATATTTTCACGACTGTTAAGATGAAAATGAAGAGGTAGATAATTAAAAAGTAGCTCTAGTACATGCAAAATGCAATAGTTTTTCATCCTTTGCAATTAGAGTAACTAACTAGTATGGCACATAAGAGTGCAATGAATAACCTGAAGATTGCACAGTTGCTAGTAGTTTAAAGCATTCTCAAAAAGTGAGTTGGTTCTACAGAAAATGTGAGTTCTTGGTTATTGATGATTGCTCCTGATATCACTAGCATGCAAGAAAAGTATTGACTTATTAGTTAAAGAAATAATCAAGTATGTTCTATGTTACTAATCCACTGTTAAGGAAAATATAGATCACCTCATATCCCATTGTGCACTGTAGCCTTAACAACATTTAGTGTACTTTATGTTTTCCAGACTGTAACGATGAAGGAGGATTTCCTTGACTTTAGTCTTTCATACGCAGACCATGCTTACTGTAATGAGGAACTGGAAGCTCCGGAAAGACCAGTAGGTGGTATACTCGAGGTCGGAAATGAGGAGGAAATTCATGAAGATGTCTGTCTGTTTGAAGATGCTGATGACAATGCTGCTGTTGGTATGGATGAAACCAATCCCACTTCTAAGAAAGAAACCAGGTAAGTAATCGTTGGCAACTTATACAGTATATTTAGATTTTTTCATTCACACATTTCTATACCGCCCCTTCAAGTTTCCTACTACTCAGAGACGGCCCCGACTACAGCCCGGAGGTGTGTCGGAGTTTACACGGCGAAGCAATTGTGAGTGAAGGACTTGCTCAAGGTCCTTACGCGGCGGGTGGGATTCGAACCTTCGGTTGCAAGGCGGCGACCTTCACCACTACACTACCACTCCCCAGAAAGTAAATGGTTAATTGAATAATATGTTATATGAATAACTGTGAGTTACATACATAATTTTGTAGTTACTCGTAGAGATTAGACGGTTATCCATAGTTATCTGTAGACACTTTATCAACTGATGATAATATCTTTGTTTAATTTCAACTCACTGATAACTGATAATGATAGCTTTGTTTAATTTCGACTCACGGCTGCATTATGATTACAATTACAGTATTAATGAATGATTCGGTTATTACAGGAGTCGAATTTAACTGTTGGCTGCTGTGCAGACGCCCGATTAATGAGTATCAAGTTTATGTAAAGCTGTAGCTCTTAAATTAATTTTATTTATTGCTGTTGTTGGTATGTTGCTGTATCTTTCCTGGTTTTCTGATTTCAGAATAGAAGAATCTAAAACTCAAGATGAAGGGCTGTCAGAAGATAAGAAAAAAGTTTGTAAATCTAAGTTTCTTTTAAGTTATATTGGCATTGGTTAACCCTTTAATGCCATGAAGGTAATAAGAGGTTTTCCTATCCCGCTCGGCATTAAAAGGTTAATACAAGTTGCCAGGTGAATAGTTGTTCGATCTATATTAAAATAAGGAATGTGAATCTTGAAGTGTTCGTAAAAGCAAGAGAAGAGTTAGACTTTGGACAATCATACAAAATTATTGTTTGGCCGAGTGAGAGTGTAATGGTGTAAGATGACAGAGTGTTCATTATGAGGGTTTTACCGTTATGACGAATCAGTATACCAACTGCAGACTGGTTGGCTTCAGTTCAAGGATGAAGTTTTGTCTTCTACAGCCTGAATTAGCCACAAAAAACTGATCATCTACAACACACACACACTAAGCACATTTATAAGTGTACATTTATTTTACACTATGTGTAAGAGATTGTAAAGTAGGTTCCTCACAAATATGCTCGTAGTAAGTACAGTATCTCATTGTGCATCATTTCAGGTGGCCATTGTTAAGACTTACAATATGAGAAGCAAGCGTTTCGCTCCTGATGGAAAAGGTGGGCAGCAGGATGACACAGGCGAAGAAAAGAAGATTCAACCAGCGACTAAAAAAAGAAAGGCGAGTCATATAGATCTATACATATATGGAAGAAAAGTATGTAACGTTGTATATTTGTATGTATGTATCTTCTCAAAAACTTTTGATCCACTGGACCGATTGCTTTCAAAATTGACACGAATACTTCTTACCCACCTAGAAAAAACACAGAGGGTTCGCGATCGCACAATTTTACCCCTTCTCTAGATATCGGCATTTCAAGTTTCAAATTGTTTAAGCGCCTATACAGTGATGAAGCGCATTGCCATTTGCCGCATTTCGTGTTTAATAAACTTACGTCATCCATGTGCCGCATAAAGGCGGAGCTACTGTGCTGCAGAAAAGCGGCGTCAATTATGATTGAGAGGCCATTGTTTATTTCGCGTAATATTCTCATTGCAGTACAGTCATGGCGAGCGAACTGTTTATAGACAATCCCTTCAGTATACACTATGCAGGCGTGAATTTACAGAGATTTGGTGCAGTTATTCCCGGGCAACGCCGGGTTTTGTTCAGCTAGTATATTATATAATATATTAAACATTTGAGTTTTGATTGGTGATGTGCTAAATTATGTTACAGTGAACTAGGGCAATAAGATGGTGCAAAGTGAACCTGAGTTGACAATGACAAATTTGATTGATCCAAATATTGAAGATTGCAATCTATGCATTGCAAGTGCAAAGATACTCTAGTTAAGATGGTAGCAGGTGCGTTTATCAATTTCAATATTGATAACGCATTTCTTTATGCATAATAATTTTAGTACAGAACCATAGCTTATATATAATGGACGGTTTTCCATAAAAAATAACAACAAACCTCATGCTACAACTTGCTTTAGTCCTTTAACGACAAGAGATAATAATTTTTCATCAATTTTAGTACATGCTTATTGCTTGTTGTTGAGTCAAAGTGAAACCATAAGTGTTGAAGATAGGGGGCGGATGATAAACAAGAAATTACGGGATAAATCATGACGATGCCTCCATTTTGCATGTTACTGCTTAGGTGGAACCAAGCAAAGTTGCCAGCAGTGAAGAGAGCAGTGGGGAGGAGGAAGAGGATGAAGGCGACGCAACAGTCAGTGATGAAGAGGTAACGGTGCAAAGCAAACGTGCACGAGGTCAACCAAAGAAGGGAGCAGCGACAAAAGGAAAGGGACCAGGAAAGAATGCCAAAGGAAAGAAGTCAGTCAAAGGAAAACAGGCTGCCAAGAAGGTCATAAAAGCCGACAGTGATGATGAAGAAGAGAACGAAGATGCAGAAGAACGAGTCGCAGTGAAGAACTCTAAGAAGACGAACGCCAAAGGGAAGGCTGGAGTGGGAAAACGGAAGACAAAGACGAAAAAGAAACCAGAAACAGAGTCGTCATCAGAAGAATCAGAGGAGGAATCGGAGCAATCTGAAAGTGAGGATGAGGAGATGGAAGAGGAGGAGATGCCGGTGAAGGGTGGCAAGGGAAATCAGAAGAAACGAGCTGGAAAAGGAAAAGGAGCTCGGTCTGTTGTGAAAAAGCGAAAGGCAACAAAGAAGACAGCAACGAAGGCCGTGGATGAGTCTGAATCTGAGCAAACATCTTCGGATGATTTGCCTCTGCAGGAAGTCAAGAAAAAGAATAAGAAGGGAACAGCCAGCCTAAAGAAGACAAAGAAAGAGGACACGAACGAAAGTAGCGAAGATGACCAAGAAGAGGAAGCTGATGGAAATGATGATGATAGCAACATGGCAATTAGATCAAAAAAGGTTACTATCAATTTACTCTCGTTATAATACATGAGCGACACTGGAACCCCACTCCGACAAACCATTGTGATGTTCAGAGTTTTAAGTTTTTAAGCTTCGTCCTGTTGAAATATATGTTACATTTTTCTTCTTTGTTTTCAGTTTCCTTTGGGGTGTGCTTGATCTTATTTCTTGAAATTTTATTCCTCAGACACTCTTACAACAACTTGTAAAATCCAACCACTAGTCTTTATGTAAATGACTCAGAAGAGATTGTCTATTCTAATTATGGTCCTCATCTATGGTACCCAGATGCGCTGTGTAAACCTTGTTTGATATTAAACGAATATTATATATATTGAACTACACATACAAACCTGTACAGACCAAAACAAACAAACTAAGTGTCAATGAGTCATATATAGATTTCCAATGAATACTATTTTCTTATCAGAAGCTGATCTCCTGCCCATGGCTCTGTGAATCAGAGTGCTGTGTAGAAGCAAAAGTTGCTGTGATTACCCAGTTGTCTGTGGCCAATAGATGCGTTAACTTACATGTGTGTTGTGCAGATCTTTCACTCATGGTATGAAATATTTTCAGAGTCAAGGTAGAAATAGGGATCCAATCCTGTCGGCATTTTCAAAAAGTCCAGCCGTTCTTATGACTGATGACAGTGCCAGTATCTGTAGTACTGATGATGGCACTCCGGGCTTAAGAACCTCCGCTAGGAGAAAGAAACCTAACAGGATGTACGTGCCGGATGGCTCTGATAACCAAGTTGTCGGAAAAACTAACGCTGCATCACAGAAGAAAGAGAAAGTGACCAAAACCAAGAATAAAGAGCAAATAACTTCAAAAGGTGGGTTTGCTTTTAGTCAAGGTTAATGATAAATCCTAAACATTTTCTGATTTTGTTCTTATTTTTTAATTCCGCCTGGTTTATAGTATAACAGTATTTCCAATTTGTCTGTATTTACTTATCTATTTGCATCACACCTTTAAATAATAATAATCTTCGCTTATTGATAACTTAATTTGATCCCCTCCTTTCATTAGCTAGGCCTACTGTTTCATATTCTGAACACTATATAAAAGTGATATTGTTTTTCATATGATTACATTTTTATAATTAGATTTTAATTTTCAATTGTGAAGCTGCAACTGTAATTAATTGCAAGGGGACTTTGCACTTGTCTAATGTTTATGAGCTTGCCTTCACTTGCAGCATTCAATATTTCTTTTCTCCTAGTGGTACAGTAAGACTAAAGCTTGAAAACCGCTGCCATTGTGAAAGAACATTTGGAGAAGCTAGATATTTCCTTGCTTCAGTCGCTTAATTTTGTGGGCTCCACTCCTTTCAACAGTCGAACACTGTAGTGGACAAGAATCTTCATCAATCTCCTTCACATCCCAAAAATATCAGTTATAGAACTGACATTTTATTTGTAGAGTTTATCTGGAAATTGTTAACATATCTGTGTTCAAATAATTAATTACTCTATTTTTTTTGTACGTTAAATTAAAAGTGCCACCCCAGTATTTACCTAATCCAACTGTACATGTTTTGTAACAACAGGTGTACTTGACATCTCCGAGACAACTGACACTGATGCTTTAGTGATAGATGAATCGCCCGCTAAATATCCTGCTGCCGTTGCCATTGGCAGCGCAGAGAAGCAGAGCAGTGTAGCAGCAGCTAATGAAGGAGAAGAGCAGCATGATGCGCAGGTGAATGAGGGAGGAGATGAGGACGATGAGAGGGAGGAGGATGAAGAAGAGTCAAACAATGGTGGAGAGGAAAGCCAGCAAATGACAAGTGATCCGAGCACATCACAGACATCAGAAATCGCCAAAAGATCAACAAGATTAAAAATGATTGAAGAAGCTACACAAGAAAAGGTGTGCAGAACAGCTACATTTCTTAAATAATGGCTAAACTTTATTGATTTTACTACTTGTAACATCATTCTTTGTCAGTATGGTATTTGTAAATATATTATTATAGTTTCAAATCACTGCTATTCTAGCAAACATTTTGTAGTTATTTAAGCTACAATTGTTATGCCGCTTAATGCTGAACCTAAAAGGCTAATGGAATAAACTGTGTTGTTAGTTTAAGGCATTTCGCGCAGAAAGAGAAAGAACGGAAGCGAGAAATGAAGCACAGAAGAAAAAGACCCATGAAAAGTTTGAAAACGATATGGAACGAGAGGAAAAGCCAAAGCCAACAGCAACTAAGGTATCTGAAGTCTTAGCAGTTCCCACTGCAATGCTTCCAAATAGTATTTTTCTGCTATCTCAACATGTGCCTCATTTGGATCTGAATAGTTCATAGAAGGTGATATTCATGCATACTTTAACAGGCTATTTTGCAGTTTGACAACAGAAATCTCTAAGGTACTTGGTCTGAGAGAACACTATCATGGTATTTAATATCGAAATATTATTTTGAAGTTCCATTCTAGTAAAATGAAGTGTAACAGTAATTTTAAGAATTTCTTTGCATACCATTTGTCTGCAGGTGGTTAAAGACGTGCCAGCGAAGCAATCGAGTGTGTCGGCAGTTAAGAATCCGTGCCGTGGTCCAAGCTGTGGAAAGGCGTCATTGATAGGGTCAGTCTACTGCAGTGATATCTGCATTCAGAATCACGCGCTGGAGTCCATCAGACTCATCGAACAGGAACGTCAGAAGAGTCAACCACAACGGATGAAGACTGAGGTAATGTAACGGCTGGAAATTGATTTCTTCCATTTATTTACCATGTCTTTCAGGAAAAATGAATCTTGGGTTTTTTAAATTGACAGTGCGAAGGATTACAGTTTTTGGAAGCTGTGTGTAATGCAGCTGAATTGCATTTGAATCCTAGAAACGTGGCTTTGGAAGATTGTTCAATCATCCGAACGATTGACTTTGCTTGAATTACGAATATGCTCTATGCTGACTGATTACTGATTAGCTTCATTTCATATATAATATTATATTTGTTACAAAGAGGAATCAAACAATATCTGTGCATTCAATGAGCTTTTATGTTTTAAGTGTTACGTGATACTGCTCTGCATCTATACATGACTGTATTTTGTTGGGTGGTTTTCTAACTTAAATTTAAATTTAAACTGTTTAGTCATCCGTTCAGTCAAAGTCCGATGAGAGGATTGTCGTGTTTGAGAGGAAGACAGGAAAGCTGCTTACAGGTCCGGTTGCACCAACAGAGTCAACGTTGCTGTCATGGCTGAAGAAGCATCCAACGTTTGAGGTGCTACAGCCAAGCAGTCACTCACCTTTCGCTGCCAGTGAGTCAGACTTTCTCTCTCATACAGAATTATATCCAGGAAAATGCGGCACATTTGAATTGAATTCGTGTTTGAAATATGATTATGAATATGAATGCATGAAGATTCTCAACAACAGGGGCACTTATGGTGGCAGACTTAGTCGTTTCTTCTTCATTTTACTGTGCACTGAAAGTCATTCTTAAAAATCTTGATAGGGTGAGATGTACAGTTCAGCGATTGAGTGATTGATTGGTGGCTATGGTCATCAATGTTGTTGTCATAGTGATGCTATGATGGTGTGATGTGGTGCTGAAAGTTAAAAGTAACACACTGACCTGGAAAACTCAGTTGCCGCGCTCTAGGTCATGAATAGTTTTAATTGTGAGCAACTCTTGATTGCCACATGGTATGCTTTTGTGTGGGTGACATTTAAGGCTGTACCGATACTAATATCGGTACCGGTATCGGCGCAGATATAAAAATAATCGGCATAATCGGTATCGGCAGCCATAATCGGTGCCGATATAAAAAAATATTTTTTCTTAGTTTGGACGACTTGTTACTCACCAGTTATCGTCACTTGTCAGAAAACGGCCAAATGATATAAAATTACTTCCTGGCGTGTAGACTGTAGTGTATAGGCTTACCAACGGCTGCCGACATCTCCACTCTATTGTAGGCCTATTAACAGGCTGCTGGATAAGATGCATTGACGATAGTTTATAATTATATGTAGATGCGTAACATCGATATCCATATTTACAGTCGTCTATGCATCGTGTCGGTGAACGTTTTAGAATCACGATCGTTTAGTATAATAATTATTATATCATCTTCCGTTCTGCTAAAGATCAGGAGATGTTTTTAAATATTTTAGTTGACGAATAATCTGTAATGAAATAATATTGCATGCTGGGATAGCTATTAATTACTATGC
>JAQFXW010000212.1:0-21766 GCA_034693945.1 Dendrobaena attemsi | reverse complement strand
CGACACGCTTCGTCGCTGTTAGAGACAATTGAGAGTCCAAGATCAATTGTAACATTGTTTGCCTAGTTAAGCCTCTGGCATCTATCTGTATTGAACTCTGAGGGACGTATTATTACGTCCCTCGTGTCCAGACAAACCTAAATTTGGACATATTAATACGTCCCTAACAGTCAATGTGTTAAACTAACCTTTGACCTCATCACCACCTGTTGCGTCAGCAAGTGATGTCGTATCCTGCGTAACACTTTCCTGAAGGTTTTCATTCAGTATTTGCATGAGGGTCGTGTAATCTCCCTGGCTTAGCAAAATCTAAAACAGTAAATGTTGACATGAGGTTTACAACTGAAATGCCTCATCTCAGATACCAGACTCAGCAAAAGTTAGTGATTCACAATTACTTTTTAATACTCTCTTTTACACGACCCTCATTGCAAAACTATGTAGTCGCCATTTCATGTGAAACTCATTACAGGCACTTAAAGGAATTTGGTTTCTACGCAGAACTTCAAATAGATGCTCTATTAATGTTCTATTATATTAACCATGATGAAGAAATAGCACTTTGCAATAGCTGTAGCTTACTGAGAAATTACACAGCTTGCCCGATATTTCAACATCCGGATGATCGTTATACCAAGATGAAGACAGATTACGTGTCACATTAACTTGAAGTGTGACAGGAGATAGGATGAGACATTCAGCCTTCACGCTAACCCCATCCACAAGTGCCCTAAAATCACATTATGCAAACATTACATAATATTTCATACATGTCACAGTTGTCATTACATAAAAACAAAACACAAGCAACAATGTAAAACCTCGTTTCAAAGAAGTACCCTACATTTTAAGCTGCTTGTCATCATCGTCGCTGTCATAGCCAATTAGCCATCATCATTTAATTTGGACAGATCACATTCTCTGTAGAATAGACTCAACATGACATAGGTTTTGAATGTGTAGCCATTACACGGTTCCCTCCTGGAGTGTCACTGTTTTCAGGTAACTTCTTCCTAAAAAATTCGCTCATATTTCGCTCAAAGTTGATACATTTCTTCCCAGTATACTTGGCAGGCATTCTATGAGTTTAATATAACACAATGAAAAGTTCTTAAAATTGATTGTAAATGGAATTTGCACTGGTTACTTTGTTCAATATAACCTATCAAGATAAAACTCCCAATATATAGTTCAAATATGGCCAAAATATTACCACAACACTATAATCATGTTATTCAAATTTTCTGACTATACTATATGACATGGTTGTAGTTATATGTAAAATTGAGCGTCTCCAATGATGAGACTGACAACAACTACCATTAGAGTCCACCTCCTTCATTGAACTCTCATTGAAACTGATGTTTTCATCTCAGCAGCTAATCTGCCAGGCTCCTAGTTCCCAAGATAGCTCAGCAGATCAGTCATTATTCAAATGTAAACTTTCTCTCTCAGACTAGTTATTAAACCTGTTATATACCATGTGCAGTACCAGAATCAGGGCTGCTTTAAGTTTAATAAAAAAAAATATATTAAAAATCTACATTAACAACATTTATTCTGCACAATTTCGAAGTAATAAGATAGCAGTTATTCTCAAATCTGAAACATTCATTAATGGTATTTCCTCAGTATTTTCTTGCATCTACACAGCACGACACATGAGCTAAAAGCATAAAAGAATTATATCATGACAAATAAAATTAGAAATAAAGTTACACAAAGCCTTAATACTGATATGATACCTATAGATTTTCATAAGCGTGAGATCGACAACCATGCAATCCAAAACTGCAGGAAATCCGCGTCCATTTATCCGATTCAGCATTTGGAAGCTATTGGTGACTCTCAGCTTTCCAAGGTCAATCACTACAGCATTATTCGACTTTGAGTTCTGTGGAACGATGATGATCGGCGCCTTGAGCTTAATGTCAAGTGAAAGACGAGATGCTTTCTGTGACAAGTCTTGGGCAGCCATCGCCGCTTTGTCTGCAACTACTGAGCCAGCAGCTGTAATTCTGTCTTTGGCCGTTTGAAATTGATTCAAGAAGTTCTGTATAAAACAGTTAACAGAGTAATTAAAATCTGTTGCAAACACAAAACTGTGTTTACCTAATCAGCAATAAATAATGCACAGAAAATATGCTATATATCAAGTGAGTTTGCAGTCATTCATCATCCACAAGTCTTATGTCATTGACATGGCTGCCATCCTCTTCATCTACCCAATCATCAAAATCAGTATTCACTATATCAACAATGTCCTACTGATAGAAATTAAGGAAATGGCATCCATCTGCCACCCCGATCTAGTCATTAACTATTTGTTGAGCTCCAGTCAGAGCCAAGCAGCTGCAAGGACAGAGACAAATACAGCTACACACTGGAATACCAGGTCATTGCTTGCTTACTCATCGTGCCTAAAAACATTTCTAGAAATGATCTGCATCTGGCACTAGATTCACAAATCTAATGAGTCATCACACTTATTTCCAAAGGAAAAGGTACAAACTAAATGAACATCAAACAACACAGTTGGAACACCAACGCTTCTTACCAGCAAATCCTGGACAAACTTGTTGAGAAAGACGACTTGCATACAACCTGTGTTGAGTGTGACCTTTGTATCAACACACTGAGGATTGGCATAGTTTGCACCAAGTGTGCTGTCATTGTAAACCACGATTGAAAGATCAAATACTTCCCCACCATCAAATGCAAGAATCTACAGAGTTAAGTAAGTACACAACTCATTTCTCAAGCTCCCGTCAAAGGTAATGTTTAAGGGTATGCAGTGGATGTACTTAGTCTAACATAAAGAGCAGGGTGAAAGAGGTCACTCATTATATCATGCAAATCAAGACTCTTGCACGAAGCAAATAAAAAGACCTGGACACTAAATATCGAATTCATTACAGAACATATATTTCTCCATCTTATTCACTTTTGGATCACTAAAAACAATGCAGCTTAACATACACAAGGTCATTACCAGTTTTCATAAATTGTTTAGTACATAATCACCAGCTTAGATAATATAATTTAATTTCCTACACTTCTACCTACAATTTACTTGACAATCATGTGTCATACCAAACTCTTTACTCATTTTTCACATGCACATGTTAAATACCATTCCACTGAAGACACAATGTGTCAGTAAAAGTCATAAAATGAGCTGCATGCACACTATTTACACTTTGACTGCGGTACAAAAGATTACCCGCATGCGGTAACCTGATACCGTGGTAACCCGATAACGCGGTAATCCGATACGCAATTATCGAAAATTGTGATAAGATTGAATTAGCCTCTATTATCGATATAAGAGATTGAAAAGGCAAATAAATTATTATTATTTATCTACTCTTGTCTACCCTACAGTAGCATGACGAATAATTCTTATGTAGGCCTACTCTTTGAAACGTGGAAATCAATCCATAACATAACAGCACCATTCATTTTCTCGACCCTGGCATTCACACTTAATTACGTACCCAACTACCCAATCAGTTGTCAGCTTCTGGTTGTTTTATAGACCAAATTAGTCCTAAGATTAGATTGATTGACAAATATAAGTGCTATCATTTCAGAGTATCCACCATGATTACAATTTCATTAACACAACAACCACATGTGAACTTTCTTTATATATATTATACATTATACGTACAAAACACATACCATTAGGATTTAGTTAGGCTCATAAAGCAACTTACTCATTCAAAACATAAATGTTCACATCTGTGACCTTATAGTTAATGAACTACCACAATAGCAGAGCCAGAGAAGCAAGGAGAACATGTCTGCTACGGAGAGGAGAAAAATTATATCCGGAAGGAAGAACAAGTACTTCAGGAAGGGAGAACAAGAACGAGTACCTCTGGGAAGTTGGCATCTGTTGATCGGTCATACAAACCAATGTCCTTCAAAGCAGCCTCGATGAAAGTTTGGCTCTTCATCACCGCTATTTTCGTATTAAGTCCTGTACAAGAAGCACAACTTGTCATCTGATGAACTAATAAATTAGCATTCGCCTGCTAGGTAAAGGTTATGAATGCTCATCCTCAGGTTGGAAATCAAGACATAGAGATGGATGGCCCCATAACTGCATTAAATTTTTGATCAATTCAATTCAATTCAATGGTTCTTTTTATTGAACCAGAACAAGACAAGACAATGGTAAATCAATAAACAAGCAAAGTTAAATACAGGTTTGTCATTCGCTCAAAGCCAACAGGAAGACCCAAAAATGGATATTATCCCACTTACAGTTGATATAAAAGCATACAGCTGTCAGATGGCTTACAATTATTTGAACTATGGAAATCTTGCATCCTGATCTTATAGTCAAACCAAAACGCAAAAAACAAACTGTAATCAATGGACAATGTAGGAGATTTTAATGACCACAGTCTTAACTGCATGATGAGATATAAGCAAAGTAGCAACTCATTTCCTCTGCATATTGTGAAACAAAGAGATCTCTGGCTAGACAAACCCTGCACAAGTAAGTACTATTAGGCAAGACTCACACCCACATAAATTCAACAAGATTTATGACCGGCAGTCAATTAACATTAAATGTCAATTACGAACATGACCAGATATATAGAAACTGTTAGTAACTTCTGTAGGTGTATACCATACTCATTCTAGATGACAATAACTTCAACAATCCAGTAGATCAAATGTGGCAACACAGAAGTCATTCCAATGGTTAAATCAGCAATTGATAATGTTCCTAGATATTTCAAGAAGTGGACAAGGACAATTTATTGTCACGAAAGATTCAAGATGACAAAAAGACGATAACAATATGAAATAAGATAGGAAAGATGATATTGTTCAAACTTACAAACTGCTGCACTTATCTATCCAAATAAACTTTGACCTACCAATGACTTCTATCTCAGCCAGGTAACGTTCATGGCTGCAAATGCCGACTGATAGATGGTTGAGGTTAGCCATCAACGCAATATCAATAGGCTCAACAACAGTTTTCTTACGAAAAACTACAAAAAACAGACTGCAGCTTAGCATCAGCATATAAAAAAGAAACAGTCAGAACACAAAACATAAACCAATCTTGACTTCTGCATGCTGGTGGTGGTCAACAACCGAAACATGCACAGCTACAGCTGCTATTTAAAAAAGATAGCAGCAATAGTTAAAAGTAGTGTTTACTCAATTAATTATTGCTCATTAGCAACTTCTACAGCAAGTTCAATGCTCGAGATATCAACAAATGGTGCAACCAAACCTAACCAATAAAAACAAAATACAGGAATTCTATTCTGAGGAGCATAAGATCCCTCCATCTGCACAATTACGCAGGATTTTTTTTTTTTTTTTGGAGAATTCAATAGCACCTCTTCAACTCCACTACCACTCAGAGGCACTGCAGTGCTGCTGCTGCCGAGTCGGAATTAACACGTCTGCTCTACTACGCCATCTGGTGAGTGAAGGTTGAGTCTACCTAGAGGACTCAATCGTAAAATCTTATATTCTTCTTACAATCTTCTTACCATCTTATCCATCATACTAATTCGGACAAACGCCTTGTAAGAAAGCAAGTTGCTGTCACCACATCATATTGAGCCCACCAGCTGGAATTGCACAAGCAAATGGAGTTGCCTTAATGCAGAGACATTAACTTTTAGCATGTTGCCGAATGCGAAAACGAGCATTTAAGTCAGAAGAGAATTGATCATTGAGGGTGGTAGCTCTCTCAATTGGTGCATAACACTAAATACTAGATGGTATAACGAAATCATAAGTCCAAAAGCACTAACTATCAAATAATGAAGATTGACCTTTTTTGGGTTCAATTTTCTTCATTGCCGTGGAAACAGAAGCAATGGAGATGCGTGACAATCGTCTGGTCAGTTTTGTCTCTCGTTCCTCTTTCTCCTTATTCTTGCTGGTTGCTGCCTGAAGCATATGGACCAACTCAAGGACGTTGAGCAGAGCTTCTCGGTGAAGAAGGACATCCAGGGAGTTGAAGCTGATGACGATCTTCTGGAGCGTATTCTCATACAACGTTTGGAACTCAGGATGTCGCTTCTGGGCCTGCGTAACAACGTTCTTTAAATAGCACTGGGTGACAGTACAGCAAATCTAACCAACTGAATGAATGACAGTGAAAATGAGTGCATACCTGAGAGAGGAACTTAGCAGTAACTAAATTACCAATTGAAAGCCTGACTTTCTAATGGACTGAACAAAGAGTAAGAAATCAATGAATTACCAAGAGTATGTGTATAGAGAGAAACTCTTTGAAATTCTTGTCGTCAACCAGAGGAGTGTTCACCAATTTAATCGCTGGTCCATCGCCAATTTCTATCAAAAAGAACTGTAAAGATTCAAGACCCAGCACAACAAAATGCTATGCAATGCAAACTTTTGCAAAGCCATCCACTGCAACGGTAGAACATGTCAAAACAAAAAGAGCACCAAGAGACGAATAGTTTGGACAATATGAGAGAGCAATTACAAAGCACTTGTCACTCATTTCAGTTAAATAACCCAGGCAGCACTCTTACTAGACACACACTGCCCTTACAAGGTAAGCCACGTTCTTCAATTTCAAGCAAGCATTGCCACTTTTAGCCCAATTTATCCTTTGAACATCAAGAACTTCAAGTAATAGTACACAAAATACAATAAACAGCAGGATTCAGTAGGTTGATGAATGATCAATTTTCAAGCATGCCATTCTAGAAGAATAAACTAAATAAAAATCAACAGGACTGCAACCTTTAAACTGTGTATGCTCAATGCAGATGGTTCCAACATAAGCAGTCAAACTTGTGTCAAATGTACAGAGTTTCAACTGCATGCCAAGTGATTTTACGCTGGCCGTTAGAGTCGGAACATCGTAGCCATTCAGATGTTTCAGAATGTAGAGACTGATCTGTCAGAATGAAAACACTTAACAATAATTCTGTGTTCATAATGCAGCGCATGATTGATCAGCCTCGTAAAACAAGAGTGCAAGAGGTTATTATAAAATTGATTTAGAACATCAATTTATAAATGCACACATAATACATATAGCATTTTCTAAACAAACACACGAGTCATTAGATAACCTATTCCTGAAATGTGCATGTTTACGTCTGGCTGGCAGAACAATCATGTTCTTAGGCATCACTCCACGGCATAATACACAAGAAAAGAACTTAGTACTTATTTCCACAAATGCTGGCCTAAACTCATCAACGCTCACTAGCATGTGTTGATATATCCTACAAACTGTAAGCGAATAAACTACACTAAGGAAACGGGTACAATGTACCAATTTTATATTTATTTATTCAATGAAACAATGCTACATACAAGCATAATTATGCAACATCGCTGCAGCAACTCTGTAGCACAAATTCTTACAAATATTCAAAGCAACAACACCTGTAAATGTGTTGCATTACAAAAAATCAGTATTTTGATTGAAGGATCGTTGATCAAGTGTATAATGACCTCGTAACTTATCACACTCTCTGCAACTCCGTGGTCCTAATGACTGTAAATACCATATTACCTAGACTTTTCATATCTTCACAAAGTCTTACTTACCTCCTTCACTTCAAACTTGAGTTCGAGGTCTGTGGCATTGTAGAAATCACTTGCCTGTGTCCTCTGCTTTGCAAACAACACAGTAGAGTTATATTGTCTGAAGAGGCAAGACAGTTTCTAAACCCATTCTTGCCATGTAGCTTTCTTCCAAACTTCAATAAACTGACAAAACATATGGAGGCAGAACGGTCCAACAAGTATTACAGTAAATAAAATAAATTATATGTTCTGACTCAGCAGGCTCTGTAATGTATAGTTTATCATGAACAAAAGTTCACTCATGTAGCAATCTTATGACCAATTGCAAACCATTCACTGATGCACGCACGGACCACACAACTTGCTACAGTCTTGGACTTTTACACTTCATCAAGCATGTGACTTTTGTCATCTACTCATTTTTGACCTTAGTTTCATCAATAATTTATTCACTAGTACATGAAAACCTGCTCATAATGTGATTTATAACGACTACACCTGGATGGATGGACCAACCTGTGGACTTTTTCCATCTACAGTGGACTCATCCAGAGTCGTAAGTGATGCGATGTACTCTGCTGTCTCCTCCTTTATAGGCAGATTCTTCAGGTCTGGAACTTTCAACTGAGGGAAATGATACAACAGAATTTACACAAAACACATAGGCCTACCAGTTATATATATATATAACCGTGGTTGGGCTGGAAGCGCCTCTGAGTAGGTCCTTTAGGGGTGCTATATAAATTTTCAAAATGAATGAATGAATGAATGAATGAATACACACAGACAACCCTGCGCTCATACAGATATGCACAAGAAGTAAACAATCTGATAATGGTAATTTCTTTCCATTCGATTTGACTTGACTAATACTTATGACCACAAAGATGTCTATAATAGCATGATCACACCACCAATGAAGACGAAGACCACAACAACAATCAACATATATAATTCGCTTATATGCTAATTCGATCGGTCGGTCCGCTCTACAATTGAAAGTCTAAAACTCAACCTGCCTTCATCCTACTGAGTATGTGTTTCATCAGTTTAAACGACAGCTTATGACAACAGTGGCCGTTGCCGTCGGTGAGAAAGTTTGCTCGGGTTTATTACAACCATGAGGCTTTCCTACTGAGTAGACCACCTCTCTGCCTTATATAATGTGAGACATGAGTAATCCTTTAAAAAGGTGTCCAATCTAACAACAATAAACTATGCTTCGATCAATTTAAATGCTACGGTGTTAATCGTTAGGAGAGCTATTCAAATTTACATTTTCATTTGCATTAAATAGCCCGTAATTCTTATGGGTTAGAGCTAGTTAATATAATAATGATGATAATAATTTTAATTTAATGCTTACAGTTTAAGAAATAGTGTTTAATGTTTTAGGGGCGCGATCGGCCACAGTGTGTGACACGGTGGCCGATCGCGTAGCGCGTCTGTTCGCGGAGCGGTCAGCATGGGATCGAGCCCCGTGTAGCGACCTTGGGTAAGTTGCTTGCGCACACGTGCCTCTGTCACCAAGCAGTATAATTTGGTGCCGGCGTAAGCTGGGAAGTAAACGGGAAGTCCTGCGATACACCGGCCCCGTGTCCAGGACCTTGGGATTCGTCCATTGCCGGCTCATGGGCCAAGAAAAGGAGATGAGCGCCTCACCGATGGGCGGCGACGCCTAGGGACCACTTTATTTTTTTTACTTTTATATAAGTTTACATTGATTGATTGATTGGTTAGTAAACAATGGCAACTCATTATTATGACAGAGCAAATTCACGGATTAGAATAGAGAGCACCAAGTGGAGAGAAGATCATTTCTCGTTGAGAAAACAGTGCAGTCAAAATAGAGAAAACTCACTGAAGCATCAAATTCATCTTCTTCTACAGCAGTTGAGGAACTCTGCGGGAACGGAATGCTGTTCATGAGATCAACAACATCTGTCAACCGTCGGTCTGAAAGACTCACACTAAACGTAGGCAGCTCTCCAGAGATCCTCATTCTAAAAAAACATTCAACAAGACTCAAAATACACATTTGGTGGCTACTTACTTGTCTATATATAAATTATATATATATATATAATGTATCTACATACATCGTGTCTAAAAAAAACTTTGCAAATCTGTTTCTGTCAGAACTTCGTCAAATTTCAACCAATATTAATGACTTTTGGTAACCAAGATAGATGGCAAAATGGCTGAAATTTCATGCGATATATAAATTTTCCACCTCACCTGATTCAGAGTATTACTAAAAGTTCTCAGTTCATTACTGAACCCTCACAGTTCTGGACCTCATTGCAATGCTCCCAAATACTTTAGCTTTGAGACACAGAGAATTTTAAAACACTTACAGTGTCTTACACATTCAGGGTTTGATTAATTGTTGTACGAAAACCTGAACAATTCGGTATAAAATGCAGCTGCTTAACCAGCCATTACTCTAATGGCAGTGCTGCTGATGTTGTGTATTAAATGCACAAGACAGAAACTCACTTGGGAAGTTTTACATCTTGTAGAACACTCTTGAAGAAGTCAATGTTAATAGCCATTGGTCTGAGAATGTGCAGAGGAGTGCCTTTCGACTTCCGTGCCTCCATCCAGTCATCACCTATAAAAACAAACCCACTTATTATCATCCTTCAGGCTTAACCTAAGAGGGGTCGTCAGCCACTCGGATCTTCCTCTTCCACTTGTTTTCTGTCTCCAGTATTTTCTCTCTTCAATTTCTAAAACTTCAGGTCTGTTGTATCGTGTCTCTCCATCTCTTTTCTGTTGTCCCCGACTGCAGTATCTGCAGACCTCTGCTTTCACGATTCTTTTAACGTAATTGTCATTTGCGTGTTGGTGATGGTAATATAACACCTACTCGGTATAAAAACTCAATCTGGAGCACCTCCAAACAGTAGTTCACTTGAAGAGGTGCTTTATACATCTCCAAATGAATAATTATGTTGCAGGTTTTGAGCCTAATTAATAGCACACATGGGCACCAACAGAGGAAATGGAGTCAAAAGGTGAAAAAGGAGAAAGCAATAATCATCCATTGACATTAGTTAGAGTTGTTGCTATTGGTAAATGCTCATTGCCTGCTTATGAAACCCTTTCTAAACCCTAGACCCTTAAAATGGTTAAAGTAGCAGTAGCAATAATCATTAACAGTTCAGGCTACTTGCCTGGACTGACAAACAGCAGCTGCAGGCTCTGAAGATGCAGCATAAACTTGTCATATGCCTGCAGCTTAATTTCATCCATGGACAATATTTTCTAGAAACAGAAACCATAGCAGGTAAAACATAATAGGCATGTTACAATCATTCTCAGAAAACCCAATAATTCATCACATAATGTCCTGACTATTCTGTAGAACTCTAAATAGGTGTTGCTAAATCAATTGGCGAACGACAATCAATTAACTGGTACAGCTCTATCTCTCTATATGATTCACCATAAGTTGCAGCCAAACAACAAACCAAAGAAAATATCATAAAATAAATTACAAGATTTGGGGAAAGCGTCAAACATGAGAAAACATGGCTGAAGTACGTAATCAAAACTGATCATAAAAGGACTAACAGGCGTCTGGTCACCATTGTCAAAGGAAAGGCTTTGACCCCTTTGCTTTTCTGTTATGACCACCAATTGACCCAAATCAAGTAACAGCATTCGACAATCCCTGAAAAAAAATATAAATTCACTGTCTCATTAATCATGTTTAAATCACTGTAGATGCAAGATAAAAGAGATTGGGGGTGTTTTGAGTGTTTAAACACCTCCAATATTAAATAATGCAAAAATTAAATGATGCAGAAATTCAAGATTAGTGAACAAATCACACCCATTATTGATTCTAGACTTGTTCTAACAAGGTGTATGAGGAGAGGATTCAACTTTAAATGAAGCTGTTGTACAGCGCCTTCCTTGTAACGGTCCTCCAAACCCCTTAAGTCAGTTAATTAACTCGATTACTTTTTGGATCCCATGGACGAGTAAACACTCCTCCCCCAAACAAAATTCTGGCTACAGGTCTGAATGAAATCCCAGTGACCAACAAAACAGATAATATCTAGATCATACCAGAACTAAGCAACTTCTACAATGTCTATGTTTATACTTGAGCAATTTATATATGCAATCAGACAATTGTAACTATTGTAATTAATTCTTCTGCCTTCCCATATACATTAGAGACTCATAGCACAAAACACACAAAACACCACCAAGCCTTTTCTATGTTAGAGTTTCGATGCTAGGTTAATGAGAACTTTGACACTATAAGCGTCCTCCACCAGATCTGCAAAATATCTGTCATGCAGAAGGCAGTCAGAAAACGAAAAGCAAGTTCTAAATGCATTCTAACATTTCTCTTATTCAATATTCATATTCAATTTGAACTGAATAGTGCTCTGAATATTCTATTCATATTCGGCCAAATAGTTTCTAAAAACCGAATAAGAATGGTAAATACGACATACAAATATTAGTGTATGAAAAAATGCTCTATAGAAGCAATGTTTCACTGTCTATCTATCTATCTATTTGAACATTTATTAAGACCGATGTTTGACCAAGGCAGACCTCAACCAAGGAACAAAGAAGTCAATTCGATCAGAGGAACGCAACGGTCGGGAGAAGAGAGCAGAACCAGGTTAAGGCTAATGTGTAGCTTCCCTTAGGATTCATCAGTGAGAACTTAGCACCTACGAATACAATTGGTGTGCAAACCAGACCTCCCCAAACTTGAAATCAAGAAATGAATTCAATGCATGAACTAATGAGCAAATCCAATGACTTGGAAAGTTTTCCAGACTTACGATTTGTAATCACCAAACTCAGGGACAAGAATGCATGTAGGCTGGAGCACAATGTTTATGTCAGTGAACTTCTGCTGCTCCAGAGCGTACTGAAGCCCAGTCGTCGTTTGCTGCTTCACCTGCTCCAGCTTTGCCATGGCAGCTGCTTGCAGCCTGCAACATCATGCACTGGTAGTAAGTTATATAGCACTACTATAAGTCCAGTGACAAAGAAATGGAAGATTAGTAAGACAGGCCTTAGAAGCAAGCAAAAACATCAGAAACTATAACAACACATATAATTCGTCTTTTGCTGTAGACACCATAATAGATGTTCACTGCATATGATATTCTACACTGTTACCTTAGTGGACTAAAATGTTAAACAAGATAAAAAAATTATCATAAAAAGTACAGTATGTCGAGTGAGTATAAGAAATTCTCAAGAAGAAATAGGAAAATTTAGACAGATAAATTTCTTTAGCCAGCAAACAATGGAGATGTGTGACCTAGTATGCGTCTGACAATAGCAAATCTAAGTGATACACATACTTACTGAACAACGTGGACATATTCTGGTGGCTTAAAGAATTCAGCCAGAGTGTTAATTGTTTTCTGTAAAAGCATAGTTTAACACTTCTTAATTATTTATCATTTCTAAAACTCTTATTACAGATAGGTAGAGCAATAAATGAAATTCAACCTTGCAATAATCGCTGCACTGGAAGCACATAGCAAAATGAAAAAGTAATAGCAATGGTGAATCAAATAATTTTAAGTAAAGAAAAACAATACAAGATAAGAAAGGTGATAGAATACAAGATAAGGAAGTAAAGAAAGTAAACCAAGCAGAGCTGTACTGAATATTCATATTCAATTTGAACTGAATAGTGTTCTGAATAGTATATTCATATTCGGCCAAATATTTGTTCAACAACGAATAAGAATAGTAAACATGCTATATACATAATTACATATATTAGTGTATGCCAAATAAATGCGCTATAGAAACAATTATTCACTGTGTAGATTCCCTTATTCATTCATTCATTCGAGAATTTATATAGCACCTCTTCAAGTGGGACTACTCAGAGGTAGATTTATGATTTGTGAGAAAAAAAATGAATCTGTAAGTTCTACCTTCATTAAATTAAGCATTTACAGAGATTAAGGGTTCTGAAAAACTAACATTCCGCAAAGTCTAGACAATTCTGTAATTAGGGATGACCATCAAAGATTATTTAAACTTTATAATAGTGACAGGTAGGCATAATAGGCTATTTGAGAACTTTCATGACAGCATTAAACAGTAAATCAAAATGAAAGCATCAAGAATAATATAAAGTCGTGCAAATCTGAGAAACGCGATACATCTCCAGTGGAAAGTCAAACTTTCAGCCAGAACAATTGATTTCTTGTGTAATATCAAGTTGTGAAATTCAGAATTGAAGGCAATGTCAAGCTTAATCAATAACCCCTGTATGAAGATTGAGCTATATTTAAAAATTGTCAAATGCATGTAGACCAATAAGAAAAAGATTTAATTAGATTAGATAGAAATACCTTTAAAATATTCTAGAAACAGATGTAAGACAGAGAAACATTAGTGGGAGTACACAAAAAGTCATTAAGTAAAAGAAAACAACTTACTGCATGATATATGATCTGCAAAGGCATTGAAAGAACTCTAACTCTGGAATCACACAAACCATCCGTTGGATTCGTCTCAAAGAGAATATCAAGAAGTGCCCCAAAATCTTTTGACCCTTGTGAAACCAAGACTGGTGCTATTGCTGGATCTGAGGTACTAGATAGACCAGAAAGCTTCATTGAATTGATGCTGATGTTGACTCTGAAATCAGTATAAACAAAAAACTAATACACAACCAACTGAGAACTATTGAACTTTGCAGAGTTTAAAAATACTACCATGCACAAGAAAACAACTCAACTGTCTAAGTACAGTATGCAAACTTAGCAAAAGTTTAAACTCAAGTTGAGTGTCTAACCCTTTAATGGCCGTGAGAAACATATAAATAATTATCATGTTTCTGATAATTGGCAGCTTTAAGCACAATAAGACCATGAATAAATATAAAGTTTGTACTCCCAATATATTCATCAAAATGCATATAGTCTTATGTCATTCCCAGCAGTGAAAATGATGCCTTATCATAGCATAACTGTTCACTGTGTTCAGGGTTAAGAGCCTCTCTTAACAGTCTACTGTGTACAGTCTACATGATAGTATAATTATCTAAATATTATCTACTAATGCCTTATGAGAAAATGCTCTACAAAAAAGACGTACCGTATGGCACTGGCGGCCGGTCGCTGGGCAACATCGGCACCTACATCTTTCAGACGTAAGTTCAGCACCTCTTGTATCCTGATATGGCAAAAACAACAACTAATCAAACCCTTTAATTATGGCAAAAAGAGTGAAATGTACATGTGGTATCCCATAGTTTGAAATCATAATCACAAAGCTTCAATCACATTTCAATAACAGCAATTCATTTTAAGATATGTACAATAGAACAATTCTTAATGACAGGTTGGCATAAACTCTAACTAAATGCAACAACAGGAAAAAATTAGCCGATTCATATAATGATATCTGTAATGTAATTTAAAAACAACAATTTATATAGCACCGTTGCTAGCGAGCTACTTCTAGGGTGCTTTCTATGCTATATGTATATGCAGTACTGTTCTCGCTCAGCTAAGTCTCAGATTTGTCTAGTAAGTAAAGTTTTAAATGTTTCTTAAAGGAGTGAAGAGTTTTTATCTAAAGAAAATTTACCCAGAATCCGTGTCTTGCAGTTTGACTTGCAGACTTTTAAGTTTGACCAGCAATTTCACTGCCACAAACTGAAATTAAACAGACCTTCACTTCAAAGACAATAAGATAGTCTCACATTGATGTCAAGAGCTGATGTTGAGGTGGTGACAAGCTTCTGCTTTTTAGAAGCCATGATAGAAAGTGAAGGTGGTTGTGAAAAGGAGATACGACAGAGGATTACACTGGGGAAAGTGGCAATGCGAGGACTGGAAAAAATATGGAAGGATATGTGCGTGAGTTTGGTGACGAAGGCAAGAATTGCAAAGGCAATGATCTTCCCTTCCCAGTGATACTCTATGGATGTGAAACATGGACAAAAACAAAGGCGATGGTAGTGCAGTGGTGAATGTTGCCGCCTTGCAACCGAAGGGTTGCAGGTTCGAATCCCACCAACCGCGCAGGGACCTTTAGCAAGTCCTTTACTCACAATTGCTCAAGCGCTTCAGCGTGTAAAACTTCAACACACCTTCGGGCTGTAGTCGGGACCGCCTCTGAATAGTAGTGGACTGTAAGAGGCGGTATAGAAGTACACACATACACATACATACAAAAACAAAGGCGATAGAGAAAAAATTGAGGCATGTGAAATGTGGATTTGGAGGAAGATGTTGAGGATACATGGACTGAGAAAAAAACGACTACAACTGCAAGAGATAGGACAACTAAGAAGAAATATGCCACTAGGACAAAATGCGGCAAGACAGAAGATGAAGTTCTTTGGACATGTGATGCATGCAAATGGTCTGGAAACGGAGATGATGCTGGAATGTGGAGAGGGGAGAAGGAAGAGGGGATGTCCAAGTAAGAGATGGATGGAAGAAATACACGAGGACATGAAGATAAACTTGGAGGAACTGAGAGAGACGGCGAGAGATCGGGATTCGAGAAGAAGGTTGACCATGACGGTCGCTAGGATTCAACGAATCAACGGCACAAGGTGACTTGATGTCATATACAATTCACATTATAAAAATCAACCAATTAAGCATCCCTCAGTGAATTGTATAATTAATTAAGCAGATGTTTTATTTAGAATAACTTTGGGAATATTCTGACTAATTTTGCAATGCTCATCAATTCTTAATGTCAGTTATTTATCTTGAGATAAATCTGTTTATCGCCTGACCTCAACTGGATAGACAGTGTCAACATTTTCCTGATATCCAATAGCATTGTACAATTTCTGCTTCTCTTCAGGTGTCATGACATCCTTTACATTCACACCTAGAGAAATCATTTGAATTCTTTAACGATGAGAGAAATTAGCTTTCCACTAATTTTAGTACATTCGACCATTAATACACGGTCTTTTACATGCACATCATCGGAACCACATGTAACATGGACGCCGGTAAACGAGTCTACCAGCAACGTAACTTCAAACACTTAAGTCACGACACAATTTCAAGTCATCCCGTAGACGTCAGGTTTATCAAGATGTAAACTATTGGCTACATAGTCTGTACACATTTGAAGGATAGTCACTGGTCAGACATAGTTACATGGCAAAGTGCCTCTGAGTAGATTTCTTCAAGGCACTACATAAATTCTGGAAATTAATGAATGAAAAGATGAATTTACAACTTTGAGCTTATAAAATTGTACATGTATGAGGAATCAAACTCATTTTATAGGAGGTATAAATGATATATTAGTTATATCGAGAAACTGGTTTCTTTACATGACACTACTAACGCCATAACAGCAGACTCACATACAGAATAGAAATCTTACCGACAGACTTTGAATCTGATGACGTAGAAGAAGACCCGCTGCCAAACCATCCACTAAACCAACCCTTAGATTCCTCCTTACTCTTGTTCAGTCCATTCTGCATGACCTTGGAATAAAAAAACTATGAGGTCAATTTACCAAAGCAACATCGAAAGAAAGTGCAAATTTTATGTAACGTAACTACTTTTAGTGTAAGTTCAAACAAATATAGTGCATTAGCTATTCCGATTTGGACTTAATTAACTTCTCAAACAACAATGCAAATTCTTGATGAAAGTTGCAAATGCAACATAAATTTTGACATAGTCCTCTTAATGTAATATTGCATGAAAGTCACCAATACCTCCACTTCAGCCTGATGTCTCATCATTGTGATATTGAAGACATCAAGCTTCCTTTCACAACGCTAAAATAGATCAAAGCAGCAAACATTCATTACAGCCTGTTAGGCAACTGAGACGACCTCATGTCAATAACAAAACTGCATTAAGTGATATTGTATCACTCATCTTTAGTCAACCCAGTGAAATCTGGACTCCAGTGCAGACTCAGCAAAATATGGTTATTGAGCTTACGTGCCAAATTACTGATTACTATTACTGTAGTAAGATTCGTAGTTCCAAAAATTATAATTGTAGTTCATGGAATTCTTATCGTAGTTCCTGGAGTAAGATTCGTAGTTCCAAAAATTATAATTCTAGTTCCTGGAATTATTTTAATAATCATAAGTAGGGAACCATTTAAAGTTGTCTGTTTAGTTAAATTACTAGTTAAGAAACTAGTTAAGTTAGATAAATAATATTAAGAACAATTGGAAAATTAGAAAGCAACTCGAAAAATAACAGTAATTTTCCATTACTCCATCTGTATTACACTTTGATATATAGGTGACCCTATTCTCCGGATTATAATCCCTTCAGGGCCTCCTTGTTATGCCAACAGTGAAATGTCTTTTGCAAATGTACAATGTAGTTTGCCGATGTTGTTGTTGGATAACAATAAACAATAAACAAACACACTGATACATGCATAGATTTACAATTTATCTAAATTGAGGGAAGGGTAACATGTTCGAAGAATGTTAAAAAAGCGATGTCACTCTATTCAATTCTATTCTATTCAAAGATTTCAAAAGCGCCTTTTTCAGTACAACCTAATCAGAGGCGCTCCCAGTGCATTAGATCCAGTGAGAAAAAATAAATATTAAGATGGCGGGCAGAAACAGTAGTACTGCCAGTTAAGATCACAGAACGAGTCAATGGACGAAGGTCATTCCACAGCAATGGACCAACAGATGCATAGGCGCAATGTTGGGAAGTAGCAGTTCGAGAACGCGGCACCAGAAGATCAAAACGGCCTAGAGAATGGATAGGGCTATCAGAGACAGCTGAAATAGGCCGCTGAATCACTTTGGCCAAACCAGTCAAGCGAACGTTGACACTGACCTCCAGATCTGCAAGAAGTTCACTTGATGCTTTTGTAGTTAGAAGTTTGGTCTTATAAATGTCCCTGTAATGTCGGCACAAAACGCGGTGCTCTCTTATGTTCTCCCATGACCACATGGCACGACGCCGACGCACCGTGTCCTCAACGACACATGTGTATGCAAAGCGCCACCTATGGAAAACAGAACAGGCAGAACAAAGAGCATTCTCACTTAAACACCAACTACTATCATCACCAAGGCCAAATCATCCTCGAGAATGTCAGGGCAGACTGGACAAGCTCCTTAGAAACAACATAGATGCAATTGTAATTTCATTTAAGCGAATTTTTAGCCTCCAAGAAATCAGCCAAACACAAATACATTATTGAGGAAGACTGGATTATGCTTGCATTCAAATCTAAATATAAATGGTCAGGCAGGAAAATAACAAAGGTCATGAGGCTGTAGAGTGAAGACTTTGAAGAAAAAATAAGAAACCGTCAAAAAGGGAAATAGTCTAAGTAGTTTCTTGCCTGTTTGGTCATTCTGTCTCACTCAAAGTGTCTGTGCTTAACTCTGTGTGCTGCTTCTGGGCAGTTTCTAACCCTGTTCAGAATCTTAACATTCGAACCAACACATTGGATTATTTTATCCGACACCCAATCTGTTCTGCATGTCTATTAAATAGCCAGTCATGCGATGCGCTGGTCTCACGTCCACAACCTCAGGATTGTTCTTGCTGGCTGTAGGGTTTGTGCCCGAGAATGAATCAGCAATAGAACATTAATTTTACTACTTTACAGACATCACTGTAGCTGAAATGAATAATTGAATCATAATTGAATCCGAGGCAGGCAGCTCTTCAACTGAGAACTATTCACGGTTGATCGCATCACTACGTTTGGATCCCTGGACAACGTGCTTCTCAGAATTCCAGATATGTACAGAGATACCAGAGATACAGAGATCCCTAGACACTGAGCTCAGTGAGCTGCATAACGCTATATTTATGACAATTCTCATAATTGGTTCATCTTTAAGAGTATGTCCCAGATATATTTTACATTTACCAGGTTGAACAATTCTTGTGATCTGTAGTATTTGGTCGATATTTTCTATACTTGCTGCCAAGCTTCATTCTCTCAAATGATTCCAAAAATTCCATAAGAATCTGATACTGGAAAAAGAAACATGATTCCAGTAAAAGTCAACAGGTAGGTAAAACTCTGATTTGTTCAATCATTACAATCAATGTCATTGTCACATCACCAATTTGTGTAACTGATTTTAACAAAACTCTCGACAGGTCTAAAATTGTCATACTGCACCATATTAAACTAAAACGGCTTACATTGATAACATAGCGTCACGAACTGGATTGTCAGTACTTAAAATTGCCAAGATGTAGTCAATTGGCTAATTTATCATTATCAGCTTATTAATAATTTAGTGAAATGACTGGTAATCCTTACACTTCCTCGTGAATCATTTACTCAACATGGATTTTTCCTATACTCAATTTTATCAGTAAATCAACGAATGAAGGAACAAATGGAACAAAAACAGAGAAGCAAAAGATGAGGACGATGAAAGGTCAATTGTGGAAGTAACCTGACATCTGCTGAGGATGATTGCAATCTCTTCAAAGACAGCATCGAGAAGAACTTTTGGTTTGAGGAAGCCATCCTGTTCTGGCTTCGTGTTCAGCCGCAGATGAATAACAGATGACATTGGCTCTATCACTTCGGAAGAAAACATTTACTTCTAAGTTTTTCTATGTCATGATGCAAAGAACTCAAGAAGCAATGCATTTATGTAACAAAAAACACGTCTGTTTGGCCTCTGATTACGGAATGATATAATACAGCAGGGGCAGTCTACATCTGAGTTTGACCTGAAACATGTTGACCATCATCTTTACACTCAAGCGAGCCCTATAACGCATCATCGGTCTTGAGCTGAGACTTGCGGTCCATTTAATGTCTGCTCAAAAACCTAAAAAAGGAGATGAATGTCTCAACTGTGCTGTAAGGGGATAATCATCCATTTCAAACAGTAAGCAAGCACAAATGAAACCAATGTTGTCATAATGGCTTTCTAAATGCAAGTATTTATGTTTTATGTTTGCATGTAAATGTGGATAAATATATTTATGTATGTGTCCAACTGTTTATGTACATATAAAATATATATATATTTAACAGAAGTTATGGAAAAGTAATAGAGCTTTTCAAAATATGCTATTACATGATGAAAATTTAATTCACTGACACAGATTCGTGGCAAACATTCAGTAAATACGCTTTACAGTCAACATTATTCTGAAAGTAATCGATGACATTTAGTAGAACAAAGTTTCTAACTAGATTTATACTCTTTCCTCAAAGGCAAAACTCAAGTAGAATAACCTACAGTAGAGGTAACAGGTGTCTTTTGCTGTCCGTGCAATGCTCCCTTTGAGAAAAGCTTGAACTACCCCACGGTCTTTTCCCGCATAAGTCGTATCACAAACATTCCAATAGAGAGAAAGACTGTCCATCTTGAGCATCTAAAAACATGCTATCGTAATTACAGCAAAATCTACATTCAATAAAAAAAATCATAATTGCAAATGAAAAAAAATTTTGTAACACTTCTTCAGTACAAACTCATCTCATCATCGTCATCATCATCATCATCATCATCATCATCATCATCATCATAACCCAACATCATCAAGATCATCATCATCACTAACACTCCAATAGTCAAAATTATAATCTACTTCTTGATCCTCATCGTCTTCTTCGTCATCATCATCATTGACATCATCACTATAAAATTATTATGTTTTAGCTACAACTAAAACCGAATTCAGTTCAAACTAACAGTTGGCTAAAGTGAACTGGCTCTATATAAATTCTGCTAAATTACCCAGTCAAAAAATTGAAATAAAACCTCCCAAACTCACCTTGTAAATCAAAACTGCTGTTTCCTTCATCACAGAAACTTTCCAGTTCTCATCTGTTGTCTGGAAAACATTCAAACCCCAATCAAGAGAAAACCGAGAGGACATCTCAAAATCATTAGCAGCTGATCAGATGATTTCAGCCAATAGTTTATTAGCTCTATGACTTTCTGCGTAAGAAGTTAACAAGCTAACCCCTCAACTGCATTGGAAATTGGAAGTGATTTTGGGGAATGGGTTATGATAACGGATAACACACTTGTGCGAAGAAATATAATCAAAATGTTAAAATCCAGCCAAGAGAATAAGAAAATATATCAAATAATTTACCATTGTAACTACTTTTAATATTAACACCTTGACTGTTAGGAACGAGATATCTCGTTATAAATTAGGTATGCCTGGACGCGAGGGTCGAGATATCTCGTTCTTCACGGTCCTGTATTGAAGGCTTAACAAGG
>JAQFXW010000211.1:0-21788 GCA_034693945.1 Dendrobaena attemsi | reverse complement strand
GGTCTTCCGCCTTTCCGTTTCCTTTTCTTTTTTTGAATGCAGTGTGGTTGAAAACCAACGTGGTACTCCTAGAATATGTGTGTTGCTTGAAAATGTTTAAGCCAAACAGCGGAATAGAGCAGGCGTAAATCTTGAACGACGTGTGTTCTTCAAAGTTAACAATAAATACATCGTGATTATGGCTCACGTAAGAATTTCTTCAAAAAACCTTGATGTCCAGCGACTTTTTCTACGAGAAAATTCGACCTCTTTCAAAGACAATGAAATCTTGCTAGCTTCCCAAGGAGACTTTAGGTATCACATATCTGCAGAGAATTCGTCATTTGGTACTGCCAATATAAAGATATATTATGACTTTTATCTCTGCCAGTTTAATGGGTACTGCCTATTGAGAAATTCTAGTTTTTAATGATAATGGCTCATATAAGAATTTCTTCATTTCTTCAAAAAACTGTCTGTCTCTCTCTCTGTCTGTCTTTTTCTGTCTGTCTCTCTCTTCCTGAATTTAATTGCTTGGATGAGTGAAGGCATTTTATGGTGAGAGACAGACAGACAGAAAGAGAGAAACAGAGAGAGACAGAGACAGACAGAGACAGAAAGAAATACACAGAAAGACATAGACAGGCAGAAAGAGAGATAGAACGAGAGACAGAGCGATAGAGGGGAGAGGAAGGAGAATGGTGGGATGGTAGGGGAGAGAAATAGAATCTCAATCACGTTCTGGTCTTTAGAGGATAATCGGATTCTCTTGTAAGCAGGAAGAAGGAAGGAGGAAGTGTTTGATTGACAGCTGTCACCATACACATCGTCTTCCTTCTTTGCTATATATATAGATATATGTGTATATACTATATATATACATATAATTATATATTGAGACTGCTCACTTTGAGACCACTGAGATCACAGAGCGATAGATAGAGGCAAAAACAGACATACTTAGGTCTACAGAGACAGACAAAGAGTAGAACTCGTGGAGGGTTTAGACCTCTTCGTTACGTTTCCGTCGTCAGATGGTCGCTAGAATGACACCCCTCTTCTGTCTAACCCTCACCCCCTCATCCGTCCTCATTCACCCTCCGCCCTCTGAAAATCCGTCTCTCCACTCAATTCCCAGATGATGAGACTTTGCTGACGACAACTTTCCCTCCTCCTTAGTTTGCCCCACCAACCATCGACGATAACCCTAACCCACGAGGGACCGACCACCGTCCATACTCTGTTTCCTCTGTCCCTCTCTCCCTCCTCTGTCCCTCTATTCCTCTCTTCCTATGTCCCTTTGTCCCCTCTTCCACCCTCTGTCCCTTTCTTCCTCCTCTGCCCCTCTATTCCTCTCTTCCTATGTCCCTTTGTCCCCTCTTCCACCCTCTGTCCCTCTTATCCTCCTCTGCCCCTCTATTCCTCTCTTCCTATGTCCCTTTGCCCCCTCTTCCACCCTCTGTCCCTCTCTTCCTATTCCTCTATTCCTCCGTTGCACTATAATTGGACGCAAATAGCACCGCTTATTCTAATCAGCCTCCTCTCTCCAAATCCCTTTCCGTCTCCGTTTCTATTCTCTGCTGTCTCCTCTCGCTTCCTTCCATGGACCACGGGTCCCGGGTGTATCGGGGCGTCCGCCCTTATAACAGGCGTCAATGCTTCCTTCAAATGGCCAGCTAAATCGGGACCCCGCCCGAGGGCTCCAGAGGGAGTTGGGCCGACGCTCATCGATTGCTTTCTACTGTGTACCTCGTGTGGTCCTTCCGAGGACCCGCTGTCTCTTAGAGGGAGGGAAAGTCTAGGTCGGAGGAAAAAGAAGGAGGGTAAAGGAGGAGAGGAGAAGTTGGAGGGAAGAGGAATCTTTCCGCTTGAACGGAAACCAAGTCAAGTGGAACCTCATACGATGCTCAGAAGTAAAGGTGTATGAGAAGCTCCAGCAGAACAAGGAAAGAGTGAAACAGACAGAACGACAGATAAACAGACAGACGAGCAACCAAACAGTGAAACAGACAGACGAGCAACCAAACAGTGAAACAGACAGACATACAGAGTGGTCTGAGGATATTCTATTATATCCGTGAATAGTTTATTTCCATCCCTCGGATACTTTGAAGTGGAATATCACGCGACACCTTTTGCACTGTCTCAGCTGTACAGGGTGTTTCATAGAAAAGTAACCCCTTCAAGTTTTGATAATATTTCGGTCAAAAATAGGAATATATAAATAAAATTTTGCAGGCCGAACGGCAATTCCTATTTACACATAGAGGCCAAATTTAATCAAAATTCACACAGAATAAAAGTTATTCAACTATCATTGACGTTACCCACTGTTCTTTGATGCTTCAAAAACGTTTGTGAGTTTCTTGCTGATTTTTCCACCTAAAGTAAACATTTTATATTCCGCCAAATGTACACATCTTAAAATTAAATTTTACATGCTTAAAGGTAATTCATAGGTACATATAAGGACCAAATTCTATCAAAATATTTCACACACAACAAAAGTTGCAGCACTTCTTTTTGCAACATTTGTTGCATCACACTTTTTTGAGCTATCAGAATACAGGAGGTGGCCTCCTATAAAAGTGCAGCAACTTTTGTTCTGTGCGAAATATTTTGTTGCAATTTGGCGGTTGTGCAGATGCCTACAGTCCCAATTCGGTGCAAAGCTCTAATGGTCTGAATCCAGATGACTCCACTAACAAGAGGTTCGTCCATTTGCTTGTACTGTGGAAAGACCTGGAATCTGACAATAATATTGTCTGTCATCGATATAGTTGATCGGATCCCAATATTGATACCATGATAATTGACCTTTGAATCCTGGATCGCGTCAACGTCAATTACGCTTCATCGCACATAATAATATTATATGGCATCGTTGTCCTGGGAGGAATCGAATTGAGAGACCATTTGTCAGGATCACCAGCTGGCACCTGACACCATTTCTTAGACTGTAAATTGACTGATGCATGACCAGATAATCATCAGCAACACCTTTCAAGTTGGAAACTAAGACATTCTGCCAATATAATATTATATACAGCATATTATGAGTTGTATTTTTTGCGAGTATGCTTAACCATTGACGCCTGTTATACCTGGACCCCGGGTATAGAAGGACGAAGCCCCTAACCCCAACTATTCAGAGTAAATCAAATGTTGTATATAGCCTGTTGGGCCAAGTTGATTATGCAATAGGCTGCTATCTAATCAACTTGGCCCAACCGACTATATATACAACAGTTGATTGATCTTATAAGCTGCTAGTCCTGAGCATCGCTCTTATAATAGGCGTCCATGGCTTATAATATGCGCTTTGAACTCGACAGATCTGTGCAATATTTTATGGAGCAATCATTGACATATAATTACAGTGTATGTCTACCTACAGAGCAGAAGGGCGACGTCATTTAACAGCCGGGATTCATTGAAGCGTGACAGGTGAAGGGAGTCAGAATGTATTGCGTGTCAATATAATTAAACTATGACAGCGTATACTGGCTATTGCATAGGAAGAAGTGAGAGAGAGATCATTGATGGCGATGGACAGGGCGCCGGGCAGAGGCGCTGCTGCTGCTGCAGGGGGGGGCTGACCATGAATAGACGGTACTTCGTTGTGTGCTGAAGGAGAGTGATGGGTCATTTGCCCTGACCACCACCACCACTGACCACTCTCAAACTTTCTCCTCTAATGACCAGCTGGTAGGCTGCTGCTGCTGCTGCTGCTGCTGCTGCTGCAGGAAACGAACAATGACCGTCGTATCGTCGTCTTTGCTATTTGACTCCTCAAATAGATTAAAACACTATTACACACAAAGATACAAATGGCACAATTATAATTATTATGTAGGTCTTATTTATAAGCATAGTTATTATACATCTAAAAATAATTTAGTATTATATAATTATATAATTTTAAGCTGGGCCTACCTATGCCTATATAGTAATAGCAAAGCAACAGTCATCTCTAATACGTCATCCGTTGAGGCAGGAATCTCAACTGAGAAGGGCGGAAGAAGAGGACGAATATATCCAGCTGAATTGAAACTAGAAAATGACCGTCTTTCTGTCTGCCTCTCTCGCTCTATCCGTCGCTCTGTCTGTCTAGCTGCCTGCCTTTCGTGTCTCCTCTTTGAATAGGAAATAGAGGGGAGAGGGAATGTGTGGAGGAGGGAGCAACCGGTGAATGGGGCGTTAATTGCCATCAGCACCAGTAGAAGTAGAAGAAGAAAAGGAAGGTGTCAATCCACTCAGACTGCAAATAGCCATCACCTTCCTTTATCTATTATAGTACGATGAATAGCATAGATGTCCGTTCATCCATCCGGCACACAGACAAAAGAGACAGACAGAGACAGACAGACAGACATACAGACAGACAGACAGAAATACAGACAGAGTGATATCGGTGGAGTGATGAGGAACTAAATGTTCAAAGCTGGCTTGTGCCGAGGTATTTTCTGTTGAACTGTTGGTGACCTCTGTCGACGATTCGTTGCAATTGGAGCTACATCAATTGCCACAGCTGCTCACGTGACCCTCCTCTCGGTGGATGATAAAACGGAGCTGATTGGATGAGGAGTGTTCAATATTCATGAGGTGGGCGGTGCTGTGTAGTTGAAGAGCGTTTGGTATTGAGCGCTGAAGAGCGAAGGGGGCGGAGACGGAGACGTTTAACGGCAGAAGAGGCTGGATGCAGGGTTTAGTTGGGACGAAGAGACAGAGAGAGACACAGAGAGACACAGAGAGAGACACATAGAGAGCCAGAGAGAGACAATGGGAGACAGACAAAGAGAGAGAGACAGACAGAGACTGCACTGTATCTCATTCATATTATATTATACAGCCTCTAAATTGGAGAAGTACCATAACACTATACATTTCTAGTCGGTGAGATGATTTTCATTAAACGGGCTTTTGACGATGGTGGTGATGATGATGACGTTCGATTCTTCGACTACGATGACGTCATCGTTAGAGTCGAAGAACTCTCTTCGTGACGTCGACAGAATCCCTGATGTGACGTCATTCGGATCCTCTTCTCCTTCTCCTCCATCGTCGCTCCTACCCACATCCTCCTCATTCTCCTCCTCCTTTGCCGTTCCTCAACTCACCCATTGCCATCACCACCTCCATCAGCACCAACAGCAGCAGCAGCAGCAGCAGCAGCTGGGAGGATGCCACTCAGCAGCAGCAGCAGGAAGCAGCAACATCGGATACTGCGATGATAATCGTCGACTAAGTGTTCAGTCATCTGTGACGATCGGCGCAAAGAGCAGCAGAGCAAGACCAACACAACTCATCTGTCCTACGTACAGAGGAAGAGAAGGAGAAGGAGGAGTAGGAGGAGAAGGAGGAGGAGAGAGGGAGGTAGGGCAACAGATGGAGTATGCGTGGATGAAGGAGAAGAAGACAACAAGAAGACAACAGTTGGTGACAACAAACAACAACAGTCATTGCAACGTCATCAGCAGTGACGGTTCAAAGACAACGATGCAACACATGATCTCAACTGCAACTGGAACGATTGGTAGGAATCCAATTCTCATTTCTCTCATTCTGTACCAACCATACCTCCATCCATCCACCCATCTGTATATCCGCCAAGTCATTCACCAATCCACCATCAATACCTCCATCTATCCATCTATCTTGCCATTCTTCCATCCATCCAGCCATCCATCCAACCATCCATCCATCTATCTATCTATCTATCCATCCGTCAATCCATTCATCATCCTTCTCCCTTTCAATTAATTTAAAAGGAAGGGAGTCAAAGCCACGACATTATATACTGTCGCTTTAGCAAATTGATTGCCTTTACCTGGTATACACCTTTCTGTGTTTATAATATTCATAGTGTATAATATTAATAATAATTATACCGATTATAAAGTGTAGGCTTAAGTTTCTTTCCAACTCTTTACATGCAAAACTCATCGACATGTATCTCTCTCTGTCCGAGTTCAATTGTCTGTTTGTCTGTATGTTTTTCTGTCTGTTCTTCTGTCCTTTTGTCTATTTGTCTGTCTGTTTGTCTGTCTGGAAGTTATGCTACTGTTGTTACTATATCGAACATGACAGGCTCTTCACTTGTCTTCTTCCTCTCTCTGTCTATCTCTCTGTATCTCTGTCTGTCTGTCTGTCTCCTCTTCATCCTCCTCCTCCGTCTGCTGGTCTTGGCGTCTGTTGCTGGACTTGGGTTTCTTCCTCTTCCTCCACCGTACATGTCTTCCAGGAGAGAGAAAGAGAGAGAGAAGGAGGGTCGGGGAAGGGGAGGGGTGGTCGGGCGCTAATCCCGATGGAAGGGTCTCCACTGTCCTCTGCAGGATTACTCCGGTCTCGGATTTATCCGACATCATCCAACCGATCCTTCCCCTCCTCCTCCTCTTGTTCTTGTACCTCTTCCACCTATTCCACTTCTTCCTCCTATTCCTCCTCGTCCTATTGCTGTTCCGCTTCCTCTTCCTCCTCTTCCGCTTCCGCCTCCTCCTCCGTCCATCCTCCGTCGATCGTCTTCCGCTGACGTTGCTGCTCCTCAACCAGGAAAATCATTTTCTCGCGGATTTAGGAAACGCTCGGCGATAAATCAAGCTGTCTGCCAACGAAAGAAGACGAAGACGTTGAAGAGGAAGGAGGACAGAGGATGAGAGAAGGAAGGAAGAGGAAGGGGAGATGGAAGGAAGAGGATGGAAGAGGATGGAAGAGGAAGGGGAGAAGGAAGAAAGAGGAAGGGTAGAAGGAAGGAAGAGGACGGAAGAGGAAGGGGAGAAGGAAGGAAGAGGAAGGGAGAGGAAGAGGAGAATGAAGGAAGAGGATGGGAGAGGAGGGGAGGAAGGAAGAGAATGGGAGAAGAAGGGGAGATGGTAGGAAGAGGATGTGAGAGGATGGGGATGAGAAGAGGAAGGGAAGAGAAAGAGATCCGTCGAAAGAGATGTGGAGAAGATCATGGGGAGAGAGGGAGGGATGGCTGGAGAGAGAAGAATGGCCTGGAAGAGGTAGAGATGGTATAGGATGTTCTGTTGAGGGTGGACGAGTAGGACCTCACTTCCAGATCCACAGCAGCAGCAGCAGAAGCTAGGAGGGGAGAGAGAGGAGGGGGACGAAGTCTGGTTGAGCGAAAGACGATGATTAAGTATCGAGTAGGATTAAGAGAGATAGGAAGACGACATATAGACAGACAGACAGACGCAGCCTACACAGACGATCGGACTTGGCAGACAAGCAGACGAACATACATATATAGAAACATAATTATAAAGGTCTTCAACATGCAGCTAGTTGTATAAAAGAATGATCATAGCAGTCATTGTGATGATAAGACCGATCAGTCTCAGTTGAAGTATTGCCTTGACAGCTACACAACACCAGCAGCAGCAGCAGCAGCAGCAGCAGCAGATGTAGATGTAGTGATCGAAGCCATTGCACTACCTATCACTCAGTCCAATCATCTGCGTTGATTTCGCTGCTCTTTCAAATCTCTATCCAGTATCTCTCTGTCTTCGCCTTTTCATCTTTCCTCAACCCCTTCCTCCTCTTCTTCCTCCTCTTCCTCCTCCGCCTCCTCTTCCTCGGTTTCCTCTTTCTCTCTTTCTCCTCTTCCTCGTATTCCTCTTCTTCTTCCTCCTCTTCTTCCTCATCTTCCTCTTCCTCCTCTTCTTCCAATTCTTCCTCCTCTTCCTCATATTCCTCTCCTTCTTCCTCCTTTTCTTCTTCCTCTTCCTCCTCTTCTTCCCATTCTTCTTCCTCTTCCTCCTCATCTTCCTCTTCCACCTCTTCTTCCCATTCTTCTTCCTCTTCCTCCTCATCTTCCTCTTCCTCCTCTTCTTCCAATTCTTCCTCCTCTTCCTCCTCCTCGTCATCATCTAACCGATTCATCTTCTTAATTGTATCCTGTTCTCTTCTCTCCCATCCGGTCGCTAGAGGTCCAACCGATCCACCATAGACTCCGAATGATTCCGGTCAGAGCCGAACCACCTCCGTCGCTGCCCCCTTCCCAACATAATAATTTTATATATATACAGTTATACATACCAACACAATCATATACAGATCGTCATACTAATAATTTAATCTATATATATATTATACATGTTTGTATACACGTGGCAGCATTAACTAACCTATAACGCTAGACCTTGTGTCTTTTTTATTTGCAACAAAGGATTCGATATAATACTCAGCAATCCATTCATATATCGAGGGCTTAAAAACAAAAGTGCATTTTATGTTGAAAATGAGTTTTTATATATCAAAATTGTCAGAATTTGAAGCTCTCTCATAAGTGGTCAAAGTGCATAAATTGTAATTAATACCAACAATGATTACGATAGTTATTAATAATTGAACAACACTCATCTTGTGTTACAGTAGAATCCGATTTTCGTCAGATTTTCTTCTCGCAAAGTCTACACATTGTTAGAGTCTTGCACGGCTGAAGATGGTGATAGAATTTAGGTGTCGTAGAGGGGCAAGTGCAGATCTAGCATGGATGGATTAATGCTACGCTTGACTGATTTGCTAGAGCGAAGGTTGTCGGGAAGATTTCTTCTTTTAAACTTCTCTCATTAACCTAGTTTATGGGCCCGTGACTGCGCTACATAAGGACCCAGGTTTTCTGACAGTGGACAGGTCAGTAATCGGATAAGAGCAAAAGTAATCATGATACTGGTCAAAATAAATGATCGGCATATTTTAGTTTCGTTGGCCTATCAGCCATCACCATACAAAATAATGAGGAACAGTGTATTATCTTTGGTTCCTTAGAAGCATAATATGTGGGGCGTGGTAGTGTAGTGGTGAAAGTCGCCGCCAGATTGACCGGAGGGTTGCAGGTTCGAATCCCACTCGCCAAATAAGGACCTTTAGCAAGTCCTTCACCCACAATTTCTCAAACACTTCGGAATGTAAAACTCCAAAACACATGCGGGCTGTTACATTGTTGTCGGGACCGCCTCTGATTAGTAGTGATCTGTAAGAGGCGGTATAGAAATACACAAATTACAATACAATAATGTTATAAAGAATCAATATGGAAGAGACTTGATGTATGAACGAAGAGACAGAGACAGACAGACAGACAGACAGACAGAGAGATAGCTAGAAACACTAACAGAGGCAGGCGGAGAGACCGTTACAATATAGAGGAAGAGAAACAGACAGACAGACAGACAGAGATTGGCAGGCATAGAGGAAGAGAGAGACAGAGGACAAACGAATAAAGAGCTTTTCATTTGAGCCAATTATGGATCAGGGTCTTCATCGGGGGCGGAGGGAGTATAAACGGCCGGCGGGGACGAGCTGTGCCAAACAGTGGCAGCCTCCCTCCCGACGAGATTTCACGAGAAGTTTCGTGATCTCGAGATAATTACACGTCACTATTCATTTAGAAATGGCCGACGACAAGAAGAAGAATAAGAAGAGAAAAGGAGTAGGAGGAGGAAGAGTGGGAGTGGAGGAATGCGGGAAGTATAGAGGGACGGAGGAATAGAAGGCAATCGGAAACAATGACCGGTATAACAGATGACGTTGTATACAGACAAATGATAATTCAGAAGAGATATGGACAACAGTTCTGTTGTAGACAACAGATAAGCAACAGACATCAACTGACGAGCAACTGATGACAACCGTAGACAACATTTAAAGTTCTTTTCTTCTTCTGTATTTGATTTGAAACGGGCGACGGAGGGAGTATAAAAATGTAAAGTTTGTCTTAAAAATTAACCTAGTTTAGGGGTCCGTGACTGCGCTGCATAAGGATCCAGGTTTTCTGACGGTGGACATGTCATTGATCGAATGAGGCGAAATAATCATGATTCTGGTACTAATAGTCCTTTAAAGAATTTGCCACAGGGCTGTGTTAATAGTGTTCTTTAAATTGAGAAGATAATATGCCACCACAAATTATTTATTCTATATGAATAAGAAGTGGGAGAAGAGGATTGAGAGCCTAAGGAAGGATGGAAACAAGGGTCAGCGAGTGAAACTAATTCCTAACTGATATCCGTGGCGCAATCAGTGACTGTTGAACTGCAGGTCATATTCTTGCAAGCAGTGACCTTTGTTTGAACTGGTCTTATTCTTGCAAGCACTGACCTTTGTTTGAACTGGTCTTAATCTTGCAAGCACTGACCTTTATTTGAACTGGTCTTAATCTTGCAAGCAGTTACCTTTGTTTGAACTGGTCTTATTCTTGCAGACTCTTTCTACGGCGGTGACCTTCATTCTCCTCTGGCGTCCGCCATCTTGCATCGATCCATTTCCGTCGGATGCTCTGCTGCTGCAGCCGTTGCCATGACGACGACAACCGGAAGTAAGTCATCGTCTGGTCATGCGCGTCGTCTGCGAACGGCGTACACGAACACTCAGCTGCTGGAGCTGGAAAAGGAGTTTCACTTCAATAAGTATCTGTGCAGACCGAGAAGGATCGAGATCGCAGCATCACTTGGTCTGACTGAGAGACAGGTCAAGGTCTGGTTCCAGAACAGACGAATGAAGTTTAAGAGACAGTCGAAACATCTGCCTCAGCAGCAGACGCAGCCAACCAGCACCAAAGGCGATGATGACGACGACGACGCATCCATGCGGAACGACATCCGATCATCATCATCATCAACAGACGAAGATGATGAAGACTACGAGCAGGATGGGACGGAGGAGCAGGAGGAGCAGGAGGAGCAGATGGAGCAGGGAAGGAATGGACCGAGAGCAAATGGACGAAGGAAGGTAGGGTCATCTGGAAGGAAGGGTAGAGATAGAAGGGAGAGGGATCGAAGTAGGAAAAAGGAGGAGGAAGTGGAAGAGGAGGTTGCTGCAGTTGACAGCACGACCAGTGATTGCGTCATCGCCTGCATGACGTCAGATGACTTTGATCTGCATCCGCTGCAGATGTCATCATCAGCCACAGACAACGAAATGGTGACGATTGAGGAGGAAGAGGAAGAGGAGGATGGGAAGAGAGATGGAATCATTGGAAAACCACCAAGACTAAATGCTCCTTCAACATCGTCGTCATCATCATCAGCAGCAGCAGCATGGTCGTTGTCGCCAAAAGTGAGTTGCAGTAGTCAGCGGACCATGAGCCGAGATGCCAAGATGCCCCGTGACAATGCAGCAGCAGCAGCAGCAGCAGAGTCGTTCCTAGCTCCAGGCGATGAAAGGAACGGCGCATGCGCACAGAACAACCTCGTCTGTTTGGAAATGATGACGTCATCAGCCGGATGTTGCGACCAGAGAACGTCATCGTCGTCTTCCGGATTCTCCTCCTCTCTACGTCAGAGTAGGAACCGAGAACGAATTCATCCCGACGAATACGTCATCGGTCGTCATGACAACGACGCATCAGATGAGATGGATGGTGGGGGTGGTGGTGGTCTCCGGGGTCTCATACGACCCACCACCACCCCCACCGCAGTCGTCGTCTCAAGGGACATCCGTCTCATGGCTGCACCCCCAACTACACTACACTCCTTCGATTCTCAGGAGGGTACGATCACCGCACCGCCCCCTCGCCTCCCTTCAACTCCATCGGTGTCGCTGGGAATGGAAGACCCCCTGGTCAGAAGGATGAAGACCTTTACCCTGGATAGCAGAGGCACCTACTACCCTAACGCTCATTCAGCGCTGCCTACAGTACACGACCAAGCGAATTATCGACCGAAACAGTACCACCATCACCCTGGTGGCATCCCCTTGCAACAATACGCCCCTCCTCCGTCTGGTTACCATGGAGACCCGACATTCCATCGGTTGCCAGGCAACTGCGCCATCTACAATTCCCGTGGTTGTCCCACTGCATCGCTGGGTTCCAACGGAAGTTATCGAAACAGCGGAGGGAGTAGGGAAGACGGGGCGGAAGAGCTTATGTTCACTTTCGGTGGGTACGATGCTTCACGGTTGAATGGTCAGAAGAGCAAAAGCTGGAACGGAGGAGGGATGATGAACGGCTGTTCCATTAGTCGTCACTTCGTCACACCACCCTCACCTCACCCTAACCCTTCGGCTCTTCTGCGCCCCGTCATTCCACCAACTGTAGCAGGTAGATCTCCTTTTGTCGAAGAGACCCACGCACCTGATAATACAATGCAGCAGTGGGGTAATTGTCACGATGGCTGTTACCTGGGAGTCGAGGTGACAGGGGTCAGTGGAGGTCAGGGGCGAAGGACAGTCTACCCTGCAGGCGTCTATTGCCCGGCTGCTGATGCAGGTCAAATGGAACGGTCGTCTGTGGGGATCTATGGGGAATTCAGCCCCAGACCAACCTTCAACGACTTCAATGAATTCAATGAACTCTCATACGATTCGTCTGAATCCAACTTTCCCCATTATTCAACCCACGAATACGACAATCCTCACCCCCACCCCCACCCACACTACCCCATCCAGCACCAGCATTACCCGATGCATCACCCCACGAATCACCACATGAATCACTCGATGCATCACCCAATGCATCTCCAACAACAGCGCCAGCAGAATCACTCTGTATCGGCAGCTGCACCACTACAACATCCTCCAAGTGCAGCAGCTGGCATCGACTCATGCAGAGAGGACGACCAACCCACGACCTACCTTCTTCCATCAACCCAACTCCACTTCCTCCAAACTAACAACGGCGACCGGATGCACCCCGAGGTCTCCTCTCTCCACCACTGCTTCCACCTCGATCCACAGGGAACGCCTGCTGCTACAGATCATCCACTTAGAAGAACTGACGAAAGGAAGGACTTGAGACCTGGCGTAGATGGATCACTCAGAGGAGGTTATGGCTCGATGACCTGCCTAACTAGGTTTCCTAAAGAGACAGATGGAGAGGAAGAGGTTGAGGAGGAGGAGGAGGATGGATCTCCTCTCTTCCTCTTCTCTGACGACGATCTGCTGATGAGGATAGACGGCTCATCAACGGCAGATGCTGCTGCTGATGGTCCTCCTCTTAGAAGCAGCAGCAGCAGAAGCATCCTCATCACCCAACCTGAGTTCCTCATCATCTCATAACTCACGACGAATCAAGCATACGCTCAAGATGATGCTGACAATGGTCATGACGATGATGATGAAACGCAATCATGGTCATGATGATGAACAGAATGGTGATGACAATCATGGTCATCATCATTTGACCATTGTTATCATCGTTGTCAAAATGGTGGTGATGAGGAAGAACGTAGAGTTGCGCTAAGATGAGAAAGAAGAGTATTTTCTGCATAAGATAGTAATGGTGATGCACCGAGTCAGTTCGTTGCTGGAAAATACTGAAATAATAGAAATTACTGATTCTTGAATGATTCGTTTCTATCTCTTTAGTGGATTTCTTTCAAATGAGGAGTTCGTTCCTCTTTAGAATTATACACGATTATTTTCAAGGAGCCAAAACACATTGCACATGCTTGATAGGCCCATAAGTATTATTATCCTGAGTCTGTAGGGAATAATAGTAAGTTTAATAATATTACTATAATTATTAAACCTATTATTATAACTGATTCTATTACCCGTTGGACATCATTATTTCTGAGTAGTTTACACTGTAACCTCATCTTTTAGTGTTGATTTCTACTGCAGGGTAAGTTGACGGAAGTTGACATCACTCTTCCACGCCAACCTCTTCACCAAAGCGATGTTAATCTCTTCTACGACTCTCATCTTCTGCCACCTAACGACTGAAATTGATAAATCTTGATCTGCAAGATTTCATTATATCATCTTTATTATTTCTTAATTCAAAAAATGGTGGAACTATATCCACTCATATCATTAACACAGAGTTACCTTTCAACAATCCGAGTCACAATTAAAATTTAATGCATCTTTGAAATAGTTACTTTAGACGGACGAATCAAGTAGGACTAATTATTGAATGAATGAATGAAGTCTTTTTATTGCGAATTTTCCGAAGTATTCCCGCGATGATTTAGATATCTTATTGATAATCATGTCTACCTGTCTATTCAGGGTTAGGGTTAGAAATGGCTAACCCTAACCCTAACCCTGATGTCTACCTGTCTATTCCATTTCAAGTCAGTAATAACAACACAACTCCGAGAAATTTTGTTTCATGGAAAGGTACTAGCTTAATATTATTAATTTTTATATCCAAGTCCATGTTTTTTATAATTGAAAATCAATCTATGTAACGTGTTTTATTTAAATTTAGAGATATTATTAGGCCTGGTAATTACTGATGAATAATTTCTTTCTATCGTGCTGTTAATCCGTTCGGTTAATACTTGCAATGACATAAATAATATGTAACTGATGTTAGTTAGTGAAGAGGAGATGAATGAATACGTCATATTCATCGTAATACATGACATTATAACGCCTACAATGGTATTTCAGAGGTACCACAGTTGACTCACTAAAAAGACCCATAAATATTATAATATTATATATAGATATAGAAAAATTATCCTCTCATAGCGTTAAAGTTCATACAGATAGACATACAGATAGACAGACAGATAGATAGATAGACAGACAGATAGATAGACAGACAGATAGACAGATAGACAGACAGATAGATAGACAGACAGACAGATAGAGAGACAGAGGTTGACTTTCGATGTGGGTTATAAGTATTAATTTGGCTCGTCTTAATTACTATGCGAGGTGTTCATCTAATAGGCTGCCCAATGTGTTGCAGAACTGAAGATTGTCTGGGCTTTCTTCTTTGATCATTTCAATGATACATTGTCCTCTGCCAACGACCCTTATTGCTGTCTATCACCAGATCTCATTCAATAATTATGCTAATGACTTGGTTTAATGAGACTTAATTATATAACGTACATATTGTCTAGGCAACGGCATTTCTTCTCAATGATTTGACGAGAGGCGATGTGCCAATCTTCAGGCACCCACCCAGATGCATTCTGGGCCTAGGATGATGGCGGAAGGGGCTTAGGGGGGCGGAGACAGAGTGCCTAGACTTTACCAGGGCAGAGGCGGATAGAGTGTCTGTAAACAACCGAGTAGTCGTTAAAGAACAACTTAACGTAAAAGTTCTCTGTTACCTTCATTGAAAGAGATGATTTCTGAGTAGCAAATTGATTGTTTGAGGAGAAGGAGGAGGAGAAGGAGGAGGAGACAGGAGAACTTGAAGTGAAACTGAGTCGGAGGACTTTCTGTTCTAAGACGAAGGACGCAGATTGCTGCGTGGACTTTTGATAGACGAAGATCTATTTGGATTTTCGAAACAACTCTATAAGGATCTGAAGAAGGATCTCATCCGCATCTGGACGACTCTTCTTCCTCTTCAGCGTCATCTTCACTGGCTCCATCATCGCAGAAAACGAGGTAGCAGCAACAGCAACTGGAGGAGGGAGAAGGAGGAGGAGGAGGAGGAGGAGGGTGCAGGGAAAGATGCAGCGATTGAGGAGGCAGCAACCGAGACCATCTTCAGCCGACGACGACGACTCTGCACTGTCGCCAGATGAAGCGGAACCAGCGTTCCACTTGAGCGCCGATGACGACAATAATGACAGCCAGAAGGAAGATGATGACGACGACGTCGAACGACAACTGAAATTCTCCATCGATAAAATACTAAGCCATGATTTTGGACAAAACGATCGTTGTAGAGTGCATCTCCATCACCAACAACTCTACCCCCATCCCCACTTCCATCACTGCAGCAGCAGCAGCAGCAGCACTCTCTCCACTTACAAGATTCATCGCTACAACCATCACGAAGAACTACATTTGCTGAGGTCAAAGGTAGAGGATCAGAAATCAACCAACAACCGATTGGACAGAAACAACAATGCTTATCAAGTCATGAAGACCAACGAGGATTGGACGATTCGAGAAGGGAGGAGAGGAGGAATTGAAGGAGGAATGGGAGGAGGAGGAGAAGGAAGAGATGGAGGAGAAGGAAGATGGAAGAGAGGAATGGGAAACGAGGAGGAAGAAGAGGACACGAGGAAGAGAAAGTCGATGAAAATGAAAAGTCTGGAAGAAGGTCGGATGAGGCCAGCTCCTGTTTCTTCAGCCGCTGTCTTCGACTGCGCTGGACTGCCAGCCTGGATATTCTGTACACGCTACTCGGACAGACCATCGTCAGGTAAGAAGCTGCAGGTAGCAATTGGGATGATGGTTATGATGGTGGTGGTCAAGATGATGATGATGATGATGATGATGATGATGATGATGATGATGATGATGATGATGGTGGTGGTCAAACGCAAGAGTGACGACGACGATTATAACGATTCACCTTGTTTATATTATTTCTTCTCTCCATCTGTCACTGTGCTGTCTGTCTGTCTGACTGTGTTTCTGCACCTGTCTCTCTGTCCATGTGTCCGTCTCTGTCTCGCTGTCTCTCTTATAGTCAAATTCTACAGAATGTACATTCACTTATAACAGCCAATTTAGCCAAATTATTTAAAGCAATTCAAAGAACAAAAGTTATACAATTTTTGTGTAGGATTGCCTGATGGTTGTTTGAGAACGTGTAACAGTTTCTGCTAATAAATTTGCAATGAAATTCTACAGACTAGGTAATTCATATTTGCATGTACAGCGGGCCTTATCGGCCTCATAGCATCAACAAATGTTAACATCAATTTCTCTAAGACTGTAGCCTATCCGGAGTACCGTTCCTGTTTGTTCTGAGTTTCTTTTTACGGTTTTCTGATATCCTTAAATGTGAAAAGTTGTGGATAGAATGGTTTGTCTCAGTAACCCATCAAGAAGGCAATAAAAACTTATTAGTAAAATGGACCAACAACCATTTGTGGCTGCCGGTTGTTAACACAAGTGAACGGGAACGCAATATTACGCTTGATCAATATTATTTTTGACGCGACTTCGTGATAATCATTAGTAACTGATTTTGCATTCCACGTTTTGAAACACCGAAAAACAAAACAGTTGGGGAGGCTGCTGAGGCTAAATAAAGGTTGTGTAACTTTTGTTCTGTTTGAAACATTTTGGGAAAATTGGAAATGATACATGAAATGAAGATTACCCTTCAGTGGCGTAGAATTGGATGTTGTCATTCCTATAATTGACAGAGATAATAGCAAAATGACCGAATACCTTTCTTGGCGCATCCTCTACGTATCGATACTGACTTCTTATTGAATTTATCTCTTTGCAGGTCCAAGGTCGAGAAAAAGGGTGCGCCGGAAGGACAGCAAAGGACAGCTGGAGTCTGGAAGAAGCAGGACGACGATGCTTGGAAAACATGGAGTGACGGAGGAAAAGCGGATTCGAACGTGTTTTACGGATGACCAGCTGGAGCGATTGAGGGGAGAGTTCAAGGCCAATGCTTATCTGACGGAGGAGCGAAGGTCAAGGCTATCGACGATTCTCAACCTGACTGAGGTTCAGGTGAAGATCTGGTTCCAGAACAAACGAGCCAAGATGAAGAAATCTATCGTCGTAGCAGCATCTTCCTCCTCTTCCGCCGTAGCTTCATCGTCATCAACAGCAGCAGCAGCAGCAGCAACCGTTGATCGGGGTGATGTGGGTCGAGGTCAGAGGTCACCTTGGCACTGTAAGAGTTGGCATCCGTTGGCATCCAACGCATTTCATGGGAATTAAAGGATGAACTCAAATGGAAGACGATCATATGCTGCAAGACTCTTCAAAAGCAATGTTCTTCTTATATCAATAGGATTGGTATAACTGGTATTTCTGCCACTTGCATACGTGTACAGTTTAATAAGAATCAAATGGAGAACGGAGATCGGTTGGTTCGCGAGACACAGAGATCTTGAAAACTACAGTTGAACTGTATTTATACAATTATTATCTCATACGTTTCGCTTTCATTCTTACATTGAAAATCGTTTAAAAGTGAAAGAGTGAGACATCAATGGAGAGAAGTTTCTTCAATCAGTGTCAGACGATTGTGTCTAATTATAAAGTACAGCTGCAGTCATAATAGAAACAGAGGAAATGCTCCTCTCTCATGATGATACTGCTGTTGCTACAGCTGACAACGACGACGACGACGACGATGATGATGATGATGATGATGATGATGATGATGATGATGATGATGATGATGCAGACGAACCGATATCGATCAATGAGTCTGTACGTAATAATTATGTGAGACTTGAAGGGGCGGTATAGAAATACGTCAATAAAGTTAGTATTGTAAATAAATGCATCCACTTCTGCAGAGGACAGTCTCCATCAATGATTGCCACCCTGGACGTGGTTGATTGGTGGTCTAGAGTCTGGTCCACACCTGTCCAATTCGTCTCCTCCCCTAACCCCCCCCACCCACCAACGTCCTCTTCGCATCGTCCTCAGACCAATCCACCTCCCTCCTCCCTCCCTCTCTCCACCTCTACCTCCCTCCCTCCTGTGGCTGATTGTCTGCGTTTTAGATCAACCGAAACTAATGAATGCAAAGTCCAACGATTGAATAAGTCTAACTACAACCATCATATACTATACTCCGCTGCAATCTAAGAGGAATTGGAGAAGGAGGATCAGCAAGAGGAGGAGGATGAGGAGAAGGAGGAAAAAGAAACGAACGATCCTCATTTCTAATCACCTGTAAGAGAACCCGACTTAAGAAGACTCAACAGCCGCTGCCGCTCTTCTTCTTCTTATAATGTCTCTATCTCACTGTTCTGTGTCTGCCGACAATTATTCCGCTGCAGCTGACATTCTCTCTGCATGCGCAGAATGGATTGAAATGAGACTTTCTACAGACAGTGGGACAGACGAGCGAGCACACAGACAGACAGAGCAACAATAATAGTCATCTGAAGAGCGGGACCTGTCTTTCTAAAAGAGACCCTAACCCTGATTGAGCATAGCGCCCTCACACAGAGAGAGCCACCCTGTTTGCTTCTCTGACCCCTTCTCTCTGTCTCTCGCTGGCGTTCGACCTTTGTCCCTCTCTGTCTGGGACGGTCATCGACTAGATCGCACGCACGCTCAATAACCACCGCAATGCAGACAGACAGACAGACAGATAGACAGACAGACAGATTTACAGACAGAACGACAGACAGATAGTAACCCTAACCCTAACTGTTATTCGTAATCGTAACTCGAAATTTCTATAGTGACTACAAAAGCGGAGTCGCGGGAACCAGCTTATTCGCAGGCGCTTAGTCAAATCAGAATCGCAAGGCAGTTACAGATAGGACCGAAGAAAAGGACGACCGTCGAGGAAGAGAGACAGAGATTCACCTATTCAGGTTGATGTAGTGTAAATGTAAATCCGTAGTTAGTTCGTCCTTTCGCAATAACACAAGAGAATATGTGGGGCGTGGTATTGTAGTGGTGGAAGGTCGCCGCCTTGCAACCGAAGGGTTGGAGGTCCGAATCCCACCCGCCGCGTAAGAATCTTCAGCAAGTTCTTTACTCACAATTGCTCGAGGCGCTTCGGCGTGTAAACTCCGACACACCTTCGAGCTGTAGTCGGCACCGCCTCTGAGTAGTAGGAGACTTGAACGGGCGGTATAGAAATGTGTGAATAAATTTTAAAAAATATACACACATACACAGATAAGCCTATCTATAAACACATATACACACAGATACCTACACACACAGCTAAACACCCGCATAATTATGCATATACACGCGTGCTATGAACCCCGTATAATACTGCTTATAGCTGCTGGTGATGATGAGTAGTCGAAAATTCGACTGCAGCCTTCTTCTTCTTCTTCTTCTCCTCCTCTCACAACTTAATCTCGTCTCTGCTAATGGACTTTTCACGCTTCACTGGATTCACTTTGAAGTCAAAATACGCGAAGAGATGAACTTTCGTTGCTGCACTTGCATATTATAACAATATTATTAGCTGCTAATTACCCTTCTTCAGATTCTCCTTCTCAGTCGGTCGACGTCTCATCGAATGATAATAAAGGGATCTTATATATTATGTGGGTGATCTACAGTCATATCAATGATATCAGTCATATCAAATTATCGATAATTCTTTTCAATGACGCTCAGAGGAACAGAGACGAGGAGAAGGAGAGAGGCATACATACGGAGGGAGAGGGAGAAAGACAGAGACAGAGAGAGGAACGAATGGATGGATGGGTGGAGAAGGGAGAGAAATGGAGAAGGCAACAATAATCGTCTCACAAGTTACACCTAAAGTTGTAGGCCTAACTAAGATTTTTCAGATTACCCATAATTATGGTTCTTGTTCCCCGACTTATCGAATTAGGCCTACGATAGTAATTATTGGCCTACCCACCTAAACGTACAGTGAATATAGACTATGCATGTAAGTATAGGCCTATAATGTACGTATTAAGTTTACTTATGGATGTGTATGAGGAAGGTGCAAGCAACGAAACCTTCAAAGAACTTTTGGCCAATCTGTTCTCAGTGATCTGTCTGAGAAATTTATGCAGCGCCTGTCTCACCTAGCTACGCCTCCACGAAGGAGGAGGAGAGATGACGGCGCTCAAGTTCTCTTGGCAATCTTACAGTTTCAGAGTTAGACTGAAATACTACTTGCGACCTCAGAGAATTCGAGACGAATTGCGGACTGAGTGATTTTAGGGTACAATCTATAATCGGTGAACAATGGTTGGGTGGCATTCGATTGATCACAGACTCTTGAGCATTTAGGCTCAGAAAATCAAAATAAGCTCGAAAGCTACTTCCAGTGACGCCTAGCGAATGTCTTGGTATTTTATGTTCATCGCAGACTTCTAATTTAATACCAAATAATTTATTATTGTGTGTTTCATCAGTTTAAAGACAGCTTATGACAACATAGGCCGTTGCCGTTGGTGACAATAATTTATTGTTATAACTATTTTTATCTTTTAAACGGTGCGATGTACTTGCAGGCAGGTTGTACAAAACTTAGACTACGCAAAAATAGAGAAAAAATCCTTTTTGCATCTAAGTGCAACTGTACGTTCTAAAATTAGAAAAGCTAAAATTGTCTGGAATTAACGTGGAGCTTGCAAGCTAAAACAGATTGTTATTTCAGATTCAAGTGTGTCCAGGAGCGTCTGTCCCCACCCTCTATCCCCCAGAGACGTTGGAGCAAAGTTCCCCCTAAAGAAATTCCTCTCTTATATTCCCCCTTCTGTAGCCACTGTAGATCAGTCAGTGCATAGTGAACAAATTTTTACTACTGGGACAATATCGTCCACGACTCGGGGGTCTGGGAGCATCGTAAGCTCCCCCAGTGGAGTTTGGGGAAAAGCCCCAGCCGCCAACGCATTTTAGATAATTTACTGCCAATTGCAGCCCATTTTAGCCACTTCATTTAGGCCCCTTAACAAAAATGTCCTTCTCGATATTAAGTCATGCGTAGGAGTTGGAAAATGATGTGGTGAAAGATTTTGGTGGTACGATGTTTTAAAAAGTTAAAACTTCCCCCCTATTTCGCCAAAAAACCATCCCGTATATCTGAAATAAAGCAGTTTGCTCCAAGGTTTCTATGGTGTAGACGCCCCTGAGTGTATCGGGCGTTAAATACAGATTTACATTGTTCAGATATCAATAACATGATAACATCAGGTCAGAGAACCTTTATTAACTGCTCATGTTACCATGAGTTTCTATCCCCCCCCCATGCAATTTGGTTGATGGAGCAAATTGTTCTAAGGCTTAGTGTAGACGCCCCTTCATAATTACTCGGCTCTCACTCAGATCGATCTGATGATGCAATGAGTGCACTTAGATAGGACGAATGTGTTTAATTGAATTCTTGTTTGATCTGTTAAACAGATAATATGTCTTATGACTGTTGCTCTTATTCATCGACGTCGGTTGAGCCAAAGTTTCTCCTTCCCCTTCTAATATTCCCCTTTCTTCTTCTTCTTCTTCTTCTTCTTCTTCTTCTTCTT
>JAQFXW010000210.1:0-21796 GCA_034693945.1 Dendrobaena attemsi | reverse complement strand
TAATTGTCTGTGAGGAAGGCAACGGGAAACCACCTCACTCATCTCATTCCCCAGGCGGCGTAAGCCATAGAACCTGCTTCCGGGCAGAGAACTCATCATCATCAGTGGGAGAGCTAGCTAGTCGTAGCAAGTAAATTTCTTAACCATTTATAACTTTCAAAACGTTAAAATGGCATAGAAGGAAATAAGTAACTTGAATCCTAAGCTTGACGGTAAAGTCCTTTTGGAAGAAGCAGTGTTTTTGTAACAGTGATAGACTTACATTTTCCAATAATTGTCGATAATTTGAACATATGCTGTGTTTCAATTTTTTATTGTAAAGGTTTTAACTGTTCTTATGATGTAGATATCTCGACCTTGAACTTCCGTAATAAAAAGGATATTTAACATTTGTGGATTTGTTAATTGTAGTAATTATGCTGCAACTGTTTTGCACCTTTTGCGTTGTTTCAGAAACAACGGTGGTAGCACGATTGTTAAGATAACAATTGCGTCGTTACTGTCGTGTTTGTGACATGATAACTATAACTAGTTGTTTGAACTTTGAAAAGAACATGTATATATTTCTGATGTATGAATTGAAGAAGTACATGAATTTGCTGGAATATCTTGAAAATAATGTGGTGTCACTTTGAATGTTATTTTAGTACCTTTCGCTTTAACTACTAATGCAAATAAATAAACTAATTAATTGATCAAATTTTAAAATTGCTAACTGATAATATTATTATTAGAATTTATATAATATTTAGGTACAAGGTTCTTCTGACTACAGATCATAAAATGCCTACTTACAAAGCATCACCTACAATATTTGTATTCAGAACTGTACTGTTTCTTTGGTACCTTTGTTAAATATAAATTTATGTGGCGTGTTATGGAACAGTGGGATAGTCGCCGCCTTTTGGTCCGAAGGATCGTCGATCGTCGAACCTTGAGCAAGTCGTTCACTCACAATTGCTCATGGCTCTTTGGTACGTAATTTCCGTCACACCTCCAGGCTGTAGTGGGACTGTGTCTGAGTAGAGAACTTGAAGGGGCGCTATAGAATGTGTGAATAAATATTAAAGTAGGCCTATGTTATACTTCAGAAGAAAGTTGAACAGGCTACCATTATTTTAATTCTGAACTACCTGTGTATCGGATAAATATACACAAAATAGAACAGTGCCATATATACTGAGTGTAGAAGAGTGTTAGACAAAACAATAAATAGGTTCATTTGAAATTTTTTATTTGCAGTTGTGAAGTTTTTGCATAAGTAAGTGAGTTCATAATCAAAATCCAGCCCTTCCGCCGTTTCTTTTCACTGTGTCCGCCATCAATTTGTTCTTACTGTCGTTTCTTTAATTGCTAACAATTCCTGGAAAGCCGTTGTTCTGTTCTAACTTTCGATGACAAAAATAGGATCATCCTGGAAAGATATCTGAATTATCCAATGGGGGGAGGGAAGTCCAGTAATTCCATTTTTGGAACTCTGAATTTCCGGTTTCCTGTGATATTCCCTTTCAATCTTTTCAGCTGATGTTCACAGTGATATTCCTGTGTAATGTGGGGGCAACGTTTGCTGTCTTGTGGTTGTGAGAATATCCGCATTCTGATTGGCTGACGTATTGCCATGGAAACTGGGTAATGACGGCTTTCCCTTCTGGGACTCAACAGAAAATTGGATGACATCATTCCGCTAGAAATTTCTGATGAATCACTCCGTTGGGCATTCGGCTGGCGTCACTTTCAACTGCGGATTGACGTCATTCCATGATTCCTATTTGGACTGTTTGACGTCATCAATATTGGGGATGTTATCTGACGTCGTATAGGCCCCTTAAGATATATTGGATGACATCATGCCACGTGTTTGCAAGCTGCCCATTCGAAGTTCCAACTGATCCTGAATGAGCAGCCTGCTTTGGCCTATGGAGACGTCACCCTGGACTAATTGGATTTAGTAAGTGACAACCTGTATTATGATAGACGTTTCTAAAGTGTAGCTCGACTACTAGGTGCATACAAATGTCATGTAGCACCAGCTACTTCAGAAGCGCTTACTTTGTAGGACCCATTTCATATCTTCCACGATACAAATCCCCATGTATCATCTATCAAATGGCATCTTATGCCACCCTCACAATTCTACCGGTGGGGGCAATCCACCTCGCACAACTCTAGCTGAGCCTTGATAAAGTTTCTTTGTCTTTAGAACTCCAGATATAAAAGACAGCCGACTACAGATAGCTGTGTTACACACTAGTAGGCTATGCCTAACGCGATTTCTGGGATAGAAAGGGGCGTCCAGAATGAGTGGGTAACGGACGAGGTAATGTTCATACTGCAATGGGGTAACCAGTCGATTGGGTAGCGAAGAATGGTGTGTAACGGACTATGGCGAACCCGTTATTTTTCAACGGCCCCAATGGGGCAACGTTAAGACGAGTAAACCGGACATTGGCTAACGGATGGGAAAAGTAGGCTAATTGCTACTCTTTGCTGAGAGTGGCTGCATGAGTGAGTAACGAAAAAATTAGTTACTGCTCTGTGTATTTTCACTGGGCTAATTGATTATAAATTATGGGTAACTTACTTGCTGCGTTGGGCACGAAAATGATCACATTATGAGTAATGGGTAAACCGGACAAAGGGTGATTTTCAGGTTCAAACGTCAAAAGATGTCTTTATTTTTAACTGGAACTTATGTCTAGAAGAATTTTCTTAAATTTTCCTACCACGGTCACTGGAAACTCTTTCCCTCGCCCCGTAAATTTTTCTTTGGCTATAAATGGGGCGGAGATGAGGACTATTTGCAAACGGGGAAGGATGAGCGACCAGGGTAGAAGACTCGGGTGGGGGTAGGGGGTCTTTGGTGTGGCTACTGACGGTGGTGGCGTCACATCATGACGCACTTCCCCTTGAAGCGGTCCGTACTGAGGCGCGAGTTGGACTTTTTCGAGTCGAGCTGGAGGCTCATTGTCCGCCGCTTCTCGAGTTGGAGCAGCTCCTGGAAGAGTTCCTGCACGTTTTGATTCGTCTTGGCCGACGTTTCCATGTAGCCCGACTTCCAGGTCTTGGCGAGGGCGCTGCCCTCTTGCGTCGTCACCTCCCGCGTCGTCTCGTCGCACTTGTTGCCGACGAGCATGACGGGAATGCCGTCCGTCGTGCCTTTGATCAGACAGATCTCGGAGAAGATCGGCTTCAGCTCTTCCAACGTCTGCCTGCAAATGACAAGAACGCCGACGTACTCCATCAGGTGACTATAATTGCATTATTTTATTTATTTACGCATTTCTATACCGCCCCTTCATAAGTCTTCTGCTGCGCAGAGTCGGTCCCGACTACAGCCCGAAGGATCGAGTGCCGGAGTTTACATGCCGGAGCGCCACGAGCAACTGTAGGCGAAGGACTGGCTCTAGGTCCCTTATACGCGGTGGCGCGGGTCTGAATCGAACTCGCAATTACCTTTCGGACGCAAGGCGGCGACTACCCCACTGCTACAAACATCCCCATGTGCTAACCCGAGATTTGTAAAATCTCTGAGTGCCCGCAAGCGTCGGGAGTCAAACACGGTCTGTGCAAACACATGGCCGGCGCACCCAATGTTGCTAATATTGGACTATACGTTAAGGCACAAACAACTTATTTGAGCTAAACTCTGATCCATCTTGCGAAGTCACGTAGTCCTCACCTCTTGCCGTTTCCCCACAGAGCTTCCATTCACAACTAAAAGCACTACTCTTTCACCAATCCCATCCAGATTACCCATTACCCCTCTTCTCCTCACCTTCCTCGACGTCTTAACATTGCTGTTGGTGGAAAAAATCGGGATTCTTGGAAAATAAAAACTTGTGTTTTTTTGTTGTTCTTTTTTATTGTTTTTTTTTTTTTTTTTTTTTATTTCCCGATTTTGGAAGATGTTAAGAATAAACTCCAACTCAGATTAATTCAGTTGAGATTTCAGACTGACTCCTGGCTTTTAGGCCATTGAATTAATGTTAATAAATATTTTAGAAATTAAAATTTAAAAACCAAAAAACCAGTCTCTTTGTTTTTTTAAATTTTTTTAGAAAAACCAAAAAGCCAAAAAACCAACACTTTCCCACCTCTGCCCGCCTTAGCCGTCTGTCTGTCTTCCTGTCTGACTTTGCTGAATCTTGACCCACTTATCTTGCGTATCTGATTTAACTAGGTGCCTGTGAATAAGCTGATTCTCGTGGCTTCGCTTTGTGGGCGCTATATAAATTTCAAGTTACGATTACGATTATTTGGTTTTATATAGTGATTAAGTAGAAAACGAGAGATGGAAATTATAGATAATAATTGTACGAACCGACTGGTGATGGAATAGACGAGGATGAATGCGTGGCCCTTCGATATTGACAATCTCTGCATAGCTGGAAAATGATGGCTTCCCGCTGTATCCGTTATTTGTAACGTACAGACCTATAACGCGTACACAAGTTCTTAATGTAAATTCCCGTTTAGGCCAAAACTAACGCCTCTTTTAATACAAAAATTATTTAATGTAATATACATTTGCAATGTTCTACATGTCGGGGGCCCTGTGTAAGCCGAGGACCCACGCTCTGAGCATAATGAGCATACTGGGCTAGCACGGTCCGTTCACGGGGACCTAAATGGCGTGACGTTCATTCAAACGGGCGAGCGGTAGTGAAGGATCTCACCCATGGGGTCGAGGCCATATACAGTCGCTTAAAAAAATTGATTTACCTTTACCTTTTACCTTTTACTGGTATGTAAGTAGGCCCTATAAGCTATGTATGCAATGGATACATAGGCCTACTGCCTTGCATGTGTGCACAGGCACAACCAGATGACTCACACAATATTTCCAACTCCTAGGAGGTCTTTTCATATGGGGTGGGGTTGTACGCAAAACTTAAAAGTTACCGTAAATATACTAAGAGAAATGTATTCACATTTTTTATGAAGTGCATTGACTGGCACTCTTTAAAATTAATAAATGGGTCCCGGGTCCAAATGTTTTAACCCTCTTTCTAATATTAACAAAAACACTTCAAACTGGCTGCAATGCCATGAGTCCCTTGCCTTTTACTGTAACTTGAACCGTCGGTCTTTACAACGTGAGAATCCCGGGCCCAGTTATAAATCTTTTGGTTGCGGTCCCGTATGTGCACAATAATCATTGTAGGCTCCCTGCTGTAATTTGTGTAACATAGGACCTATATATGGGGCGTAGTAGTGTAGTGGTGAAGGTCGCAGCCTTGCAAATGAAGGGTTGCAGATTGGAATCCCACTCGCCGCGTAAGGACTAAGGACCTTAAGCAAGTCCTTAACTCACAATTGCTTGAAGCGTTTCGGCGTGCTGACTCCGATACACCTCCGGGCTGTGATCGGGACCGCCTCTGAGTAGTAAATGGACTTCAAGGGCGGTATAGAAGTATGTTAATAAATAAATAGAAAATAAAAACATAAGCTTACACTACATACAAACAAACATACATAGACTTCTTCTGCCTGCAACTCTTGCCTTGATTGAGGGATTAAGTAAATAAATGATGTTCCCAAGGCATGTCCACAGTGCACGGCTATAGCCTGAGAGTCGTTGGAAAGAGTCCAGGGCGGGGAGCTACCTGGATGGACACATTGGACAGGAACCTAATTACCAGGGAATGGATGGATCCCAGTGGGAAGCGGGATCAGGGCCAGAGCCAATATGGACGGATCTTCTTTTTCACCTCATAACAAGCGACTTCTGCAGATCCTATAAATTATGTAAGAGTGGACCACTCCACTGTCCGCCTCTGTGTGTGTGTTTGTGTGTGTGTGTGTGTGCGTGTGTGTACGTGCGTGTGTCTTTCTCAGTCTTCCTGTCTCTGTCCATCTATAATATATGCCTATCTCTCTGTCTCTCCCTCTGCCTGTCTGTCTATCTGTCTGTCTATCTGCCTGTCTATCTCCGTCTCTCTCTCTCTCTCTGTCTCTCTCTGTATCTGTCTCTCTCGCTCTCTCGTCTGCCTGTCTAATCTGCATACTAATATCTGTGTATTTGTGCGAGTGTATAACTATATGCTTGTGCGCATCACGATTGTGTATTTGTGTTTGTGAGTGCTGCGTACATGTATGTATATAAAATATCGGTATTTCTGTTTGTGTCCCTACATGTATGCGTGCGTTTGTGTACATGCGTATAAACCTACACGTGTAATTGTAAATGTAAATCAATTCTTCTATAGCGACGGTATATTATGGCCTCCGACCTCTTCATTACATGTGCAATGAATTAATCGGGTGAGATCCTTCACCCCACTTGCCCCCGTTTGAATGGGCGACTGTGACGCTGTGCGTGTAACTATGCGAATATAATTGTTATGTGTGGGCGTGTGTGTTGGCAGAACATCTTAACAAAGGCTTTTCCGGGAAGTGACGCGGCGCTACATAAATTCTGCCTTCTTGATCTGTCGCTGCAAACATTAAGAGCCGGCCACGAACATTTATATAGCTCCTCTATCATTGGTTTATTTTATCAGGAGCACGGCGCACTACAAGAAGATCGCTTAAGAAGACGTTCGCTTGGATCGGTATAGAGCCATACATTATTATGCCCCTCTCTCTCCCTCTGCTTTTCTGGCAGTGTCTGCCTCTGTCGGTGTGTTCGTCTCACTCAGAGGCGTAGCCAGAAACTGATTTTGGTGTGTGTGTGTGTGGGGGGGTTCCGCCGAAAAGACTGATGACCTTTTTTTTTAGTCATTCGCCCCAAATCTGAAAATATTGTCTATTTAAGCTGCCGAAGAAAATGATTACTTTTTGTGAGTCATTTACCACAAATTCTCAGATTTTCGGGTCATTTCCTTCTGTGAACTGTACTTTTCCGTAAAAACACTCCTTACAAACATTTGGGGGGGTTACATAAAAAATACATGCGCAAAAATCATTTCGGGGGGTTTGCACCCGTAACTACCCTCCTAAATAGGCCCCTGGTCTCACTGTGTCTTTATCTCTCTTAGCATAGACACAATCTGCAAATACGAATAATAATTATTACCTCGACGTAAATATCTATAATGTATTATCAGTGTTTTAGTTTTACTTATCTAACCCCAAACCCCCTCCAGTTAAGTGACTAAAGTGTGTTAAGGGGTCAGTTTGTCACCTTCCAAATTCTTTGGCCGCTCTAAAAATGGAAAAAGAGGAAGAAAATGTCAACTTTAGGGGAACGCAGAAGATTTTCATCTAAAAATACGAGTAGGGCCTAATGACACAAAAATTTTGTTGAGTCTTGAATTATAATTTTTAACTTCATTGAAGAATTGACGTAGAGTTTTTTGTGCTACTTAGGTAGACCTTTTAGAGCGTAGAATCATGGAATAAAACCTAGACTAATTAGAATAGAGCCTTGAACCTTTATGGACCTAACAAGATGTATTCAAATTTCTGTTTTAAAATTTAAAATAAATTACTATGTCGCGTGCTTTATTTGAAGTTACCAGAATAATTCAAATTTATTTTATGTTTACCTATGCCCATGACATGCAGTCCTCTGTTGTGTTTATGTCTGATCGTCAACCTATGTTATCATGGTGAGAGATAGGCATGATCAGTGAAAATGATAATAGGGCCTATTCTGGACTGGTAAAGCGCTGGCAGTAGGTCTACTGGATATAGATTTTTCAATTGTCTAACGTTATTAAAATTCAAAAGTATATAATCTCACTTGTTTGAAGCAGCTAATGAAATAATGAGCAAACGCCTGGACAGTAAGTATTATTTATAATTAAAAGAACAGTGAAAGAGCGTGGCCGAGCTCAGACATTCTGTGCAAAGAAAAAGATGATATAGGGCCTATTCTGGACTGCTTTCCTATTTCAACAAAAATATCCAAGTTAAAAAAAGCGACCGTTCACACGAAAATATGATCCACAAATCCACAATATTTGAAATCTGGATTTATTTTGGGTGGACATAAAGCCAATCCATAAATAAATTAAACGTTGATAACAATGTTTAACTATATTGAGAACTCCCTAATTATAAATAATTTTAAAATAAGTTTTTTTATAACAGGTCTATAGACAATTATAGTTAGCGGTCCGCGAGCTCCAAAAAAAGTCATTGCCAGTCCGTGTTCTGCAAGAGTTTGAGAATCACTTATCTATAGCATTTGCCGTATGCTATTTCTAAGCTGCTGTATCATGGCGACGTCTCTGCCAAAGAGAACCTGACTGTGCGATGTGCATGTAGGCTAAACGATTTAGCAGATTGAATCGCCATAGAGCGAGACATACAAATAAAATAATAATAGACAGACTTATCAGTTGTTTTTAACCGGTGATGACAACATCTCAATTTGTCAGCTGTCTGTTTTCAGTTATCACGTTTCCACTTAGCAGGCCTAAAAAAAATAGCAACTCAACATTTTCTTCTGAAACTTGGAAAGGGCAAATGTAGTCCATAGTGCGTCCCGTCAATGTTAAAGGTGGGGGACTTGTCCCCCGCGACCACTACCCCTGGGTTTGTCGCCCATGTGGGATCTCAATATTTTGGCAGGGGACAACCATCTAGAATTTGCAGTACTATTTCTAAGCTTAATCTCGGAGACGTCTTTGCTGAAGAGAGCCTGATTGTGCATATGAACGATTTTGCAGATTGATTCGCAATTGCGCGAAAAATAATAAACAAATATTAATAGACAAAACTTATCAGTTGCTTTTAGCCATAGCAGATGATAACATCTTGACTTGTCTGCAGCCTGTTTCCAGTCATTAAGTTTCCACATAGTATAGATTTAAAAATAGCACCCCAACATTTTCTTCGAAAATGTGGGAGGGGGACAAATGCATGGTGCTTCCCCCCACTCTCAAAAGTTGGGGGACTTGGCCCCCTCGACCCCTCCCCCGGGATCGCCTCCATAATAAAAAAACATTTATCCACAATTGAGTTTTACTCGTCATTTATCAACAGTCGACTGAGATGCAAATATGACTATTGACAAGTTGGAAAACATCTAGACGCAAATGGAAGTGGCTTTCCGTACCTGCGTCGCACTGAAGTGAGACGATGGTAGCACACAACTTATAGGTTACGCAGAAGTGTGTCAAATGTGGCTAAATTGCACACTGTAGCCTAACTTCTGACAGATGAAATAGGCTGACAACTTGTGACAAGAGGAAGAGGAAGAGGAGGAGGAAGAGGAGGAAGAGAAAGAGGAGGAAGAAGAAGAAGAAGAAGAGGAAGAGGAAGAGGAGGAGGAAGAAGAAGAAGAAGAAGAAGAAAAGCGGCATTCAGTTGCTGCAACAGGTGGTTGTGGCGTCTCCTGCCTTCAGTCGCGGTTGACTGCACTGTTTCATCGTCAAGGTGTCGTATGTCATGCGTATACTGAATGTCACCATATTACACCTTAACCTGTGATAATCATTAGCATTGTCCCCTGCAACGCCTTCCTTACGTCACGCGTTACTGACATCCTTAACCAAACGTGACCCCCCCTCCCCGAAACAACACCCCTCACCCGCTATCACCCCCCCTCAAAAGACCCAATTCCGCTCATTAGGACAGCTCTGCTTTTCCTTCGGTTGAGGTCTACTGACGCCAGAGGGCGTCCAGTTTATACAATATCCGATTACTTAGTTATATTCTGAGCATCATGGGATCAGTATGGCTCTATACTCCTATATTATGTTGTCCTGCCTCTCCTACGTCATATTAATCACTTTCCCTTTCCATCTTCCTCAGAAGGTGTAGGCCTAGTACTAGGGCAATGGCTAATGGCGCTGCATCAGTGGCCTTCAGAGGATTTAGAGAATAATTAATCTCCTCATTTGCATATATATATATATATATATATACAATCAACAAGACGGATCTTTTGCCTCATGTTCCTTAAAAGTGAAAGGTTCACCGATCACAAATCAGTGAAATAATCACCTGCTGCAGTAGAGTATAGCCTAAACTAAGGCCTTCTATACCCGGGGTCCACGCCTAGACCTCCTCCGTCGACTCATTTGCCCCATGCGTGGAATGGGAGGAGCAGGAGGAGGAGTAGAGGAGGAGCAGGAGGGAGAGGAGGAGGCGAGGATCATCAGCCGCTGCTGTCTGGAGCTGCAGCAGCCGATCAAGCGTGAAGAAGAGGCATTCTTTGCTCTGCCATCTCCATTGTACGACGTATACACAGGTCGAAAGGGGTTAACTGCATGCGGTCTCTTCGACTGGATAAATCGAAGGCGGTGCCTTGTGAAGGGAACGGATGGGGGACAGTGAGTTGGTCGACCAGAGGTTAGGGAAAGTGCTCAGCCATATTATGGAAGGTAGAAGGGGTAGGATTTAATCGACCCTCTCTTCATTCTTCAACCGCCGTCTTCGACCTCTATTGCTGCTCTGTGGAATATTTCGCAGAGAAAGAAAGTTGGAGCCGCCTTTGTCAGTAACTCGAAGAATTGTAGATTCCCCGCTGGGTGCAAATGGCCTCAACGATCCTCCAGACCGACCCCTTCTCTTTTGCCAAGCAGAGGGACAAGTATTCAATGCCAACTTATTTCCGAAGACCAAAAGAGCCTCAATCAACACAATATATATATAATTGTTCATACTGTACACGTGCTAACAATCAGCTTCAATGGGTAACCAGATATAAACACTGGTTAGAAACTGATTTATGAAGTTTAACCTGGGGAAATAGTTTGGCTAAAAATAAAGATTTATATTATTTAATTAGTAACGAGAGAAAGCTTAGAGTTTAGTAATGAAATCGTCAATTTTGCTTACGATTCAGATACAAATGTGACAGTGATCTTGGTGTTACTGATCAATTTGGTTTTATTGGGCTTAAGTAAGCTAAAGTGACTGGTTTTATTACTCAACACATGGTATAAAAATGTCAGCACACATGTGTAACCAGTAAGCCTAGTATGTTAATTATTTTCTGATAGAACTGTAGCAACCTAGCTTAGGTTTACAATATATTATATATTATATCCTATATAGATTTGTGGAGCGTGGTGTCGCAGTAGGATCGTTGCCGCCTTGCGTCCGAAGGGTCCCGGGTTCTATTCAGACCTAAGCCACATGCGTAAGGACCTTGATCAAGTTCTTCACTCACAATTGATCATTGCGCTCCGGGCTGTAGTCGGAACCGTCTCTGAGTAGTAGGCCTATAATAATCGACTTGAAGGGGGCGGTATAGAAATGCGTAGATATATAAATGTACTATAATTATATTTAAACCTAGTGCACATTGCATATAACTTAGTCTGAAAGTGAACTTGTCGTTCACGATCTGCATTATTAGCGGACGGATGACGTCATTGTTGGCGGATGACATAATCAGCGCATCGCTCGATCGTTCCAACTCAAAGGTAACGCCCCACCTGTCAATCATTTACCCGATTGACAGGTCGATAGGCAGCTCATCATGAATAAGATAGTTTGGTCTGCACCTGAAGGACATCTCATCTATTTATAAACCCTGCAGCATTGTCATAAATACATAATCAGAATTAGGTAAGAAATAATAATTGGCATAATTGGTCGGAATCCTGATTAAATTGCTGCGAATTACAGTGGATCCTGATTTTTTATGAAGTGCAGGTCTGTATATAGATAGCCTCTATAGGCCCTATATAAAACCATGCTACGATAGGCTACTGATAAAAGACAGCTGCGCACTAGAATTGCTTCTCTTGACTATACATTGATAAATACATCTCCGTAGGCTAAGTAAGCCTACATGGATACACACATTGGTCACGGGAGACAACAGTTTCCAATTCAATGGATTCTACGTCCAGGCTCAAGTCACGGCTCCAAAGAATTAATCAACCGTGGCGAAAGATCCACCTTTGCGATCAACTCTCTTCTTGGCGCTGCAGACTGGCAAGAGCCATCGTTCGTGGGCGCCTCATCCCCCTGCAGGAACGAGAACCACGGCATCACTGCAGCAGCAAGTGCAGCGTACTCAGCCGCTTCAAGAGTCTTCGTACCACACGCATCGTCATCTGAACCTTTTCATCTGAGAGGAAGTCTGACGGAAGCAGCTCAGCTCCAAGATGACCATCTGACGAGCAACCTCTGCCGCCTGTCGAACTGGTTCTCCATCTGGAAGTGTTCTTATAGGTTACCGTTCTACGACGAACAGATGAGAACGATGAACCAGCATCTGATGACGTTGATGCATGGGTCGACGTCCTCCTCCTCCTCCTCCCTGCTGCAACAACCACGAGAGATACTGCAGACAAGCGGCAGAGACTCGGTCTGTGACAGGTGGTTACATGATCAAAGCCTTACCCTGCAACAGCCGACTGCAACGCAAAGTCACGAGATTATACGTAGATCTGGAGACATCGGTGGTATTCGTCTATCTATACATATAATAGACTATAGTTATAGGCTCTTCAGACTCAACACTATTTTCTAAACTTTCCTATTTCTTCTGCTGCTCTTGTCTCGTTCTGTCAATTTTCCTTAATCTAAGCAAATCATGGGATTTTGTCGATTTCTTTGTCGCTTTCGTTGTTTTTATTCGTTATTGCAAATGGCTCAGATGAACACATGATCCGAGTTTTCAAAAATGCAGCCAACCAATTCTTCGCACTTCAACCAATCGCCTGCTATCCTCCTCCGTGCATTTAACCGAGTCATCATAAGTTTATAGGCCTACGTCTTATGGTCTCTTTAATCTGTTCAGCAGACATTTGCTGTCTTTCTTTAAAACACACCTTTCGGTCGATATAACAAATGTGCAAAGATATTTGAAGTAGGCTATAATTATAATCCTACATTAGCCAAGTGTTAAGATAATGCAGACGTATTACCATGCACGAGTACCATGTACAGTACTATGTAAAGTACGGTTAAGTACCATGTACAGTTTACCATGCACGAGTACCATACTCAGCGCAAATGAGCTCATATATAGCATCTTAACTAAGTCTGTTCTTTGAGACTCCAATTATTGGGAGCACTTCTGAGTAGTCGCCTGTAAGTTACTGTAGTGAATGTGATTTATGTGTATATATATACACGTGTAGGCCTATCTGTTGTTTAGGTCTTTTCGTTCGATTGGATGGCAAGGCGGATAAGAAACCTCGTCGACGTAACAGGTTCGTTCTAGAGTGTATACGTCATATACTGATACACATATTATATATATTTATTTATAAATGTATAGACTATTTATAAGGGTGTTAAGTGGCGAATGGTCGCAGTTGGATCATACACGAGCATCAAATAATGGACGAGATGAGGTTGAGGTGTGAGACAGGACTCAACATCAGTGCTGACTAGATCTGGGTGAGTTCATGGGGGCTGTGATGCGGAGGAGGTCGAGGGGATAAGTCCCCCGACCTTTGACAGTGAGGAGGACGCAGTACACAATTGTTGTCACCCCACATATTTCACCTTTGACAGCAGAAAGGATAAACTTAATTGTGTGTGGACAAATAATCTACTCTATTGACACCTGGAAGAATTGGAAGCTTCTGCCCAGTCAGGTAACTCGAATTGCAGGATTATTTTAAAGCAGATCCATCGATCCGTCGTCAATATCCAATACAAGAATCAATCAGTTTTGCCTATTATTGTTTTATTTACATTGTTTCGATCGCCCGATTTACTCTTACGTGAAGTTTAAGTTGACAATCATCATATACTTTACAGATCAGGAGAGTGATGGTGTCTGACTCACTCTGCTACGGACCCATCCTATAATTTATAATTATTATTATTATTATCACGGGTATGGTTCCTTCTATATATGTATAATATAAATTGTTTATTTTCACACCATTTCCTTCCGTCCATTACCCACTCGAATTCCCGAGACAAAGGCTACATTAATTGACAACATTTTCACTAATTCCTAAATTGATCATTTTGATTCTTCCATCATCATTAGTGACATATCTGATCACCTACCAGTCAGTGCATGGGGTGGGTCCGTAGCTTAGTGGAGAGAGCGGTTGGCCGATAAGCTGAGCAGTGTCATATCTGGCGGCATGGGTTCAAATCCCACTCGGGGCAGTAATTTATTCTAAGTTTCTGTTAGCTGCTGATAGCGCCTTTCTGTTGTGTGGTTTGTCTCATGTAAGTTGGAAAATGAGATCGCCCACCCCCACTCCTGGTTTGGCCGTACCAGGAGTGTTACAGCAAACTTCAGAGATTTTACACATACCTGAATATGCACAGGAAAGAGGCCAGTAAACAGAACAGCAATGTGTATACTGTATAGAGTGGATGTAGGCCACAATCATGGTCTTTACCAAGACAAGATAAATATACCAGTGGAAATCACAAGCATATATAATATTCAATACATATGTATAAATACGAGAGTATATAAGAGGGCATATAATATTGTGCATACAATCTCAAATTAGTTAAAGTATTCAGGTGAACTTCTCATATGAATATAAATCTAGCCTTACAAACTCACCTCTAATGTACAAAAGCTTTCCATCACAGGCACATAGACTTAGAAATTGCAAAGAAACACTGAAACCAATAACAGTACATTATTTTGATACGGTCCTGCAGATGGCGAACACATTTTACAGGGTTAGAAAAAGAAAATTCATCTGAATTTTACTTTAAAATCACATTGCAAACTGTGAAGCAACACAGGATATTTAAGATCATCAAAGTCAACATGAAACTCTCAGATAATGATGCTAATATTTGAGGTTACACTTATTACAGAGGCTTAAAAACAGGATTTAAACAACATAACTACTTTCAGACATTGAAAGCAAGCTCACACACATCTACCACGCATCTATATTAAATAAGAACCAATATACCTCATTTAATTTGTTTCTGACATGACTGTTTTCGAAAAATAAATATCAACACTGTCTTCAAATCTCTGCTAAACTCTTTGGTTTACAGTAATATTGTTAGCATAGCATGGAAAATCATGCAAATCTTATTTCAGAATTTAATGTCTTGTAAAATTCGAAAACCACATAAACTGTAGCATTTAAAAACTGGGGATTGAATCGAGAAATGTGCCAGGGAAAAATGCTCCCCATCAAATGTGTCAGAAAAATGCGTCCTGTGTTGTGTTTGCAGGTAACAAGACTAAGAGGAACAGAAAAGTATGTTATTTGCTAGGTAACTTTCATGTTGCTCAACGGTTACGCGGCACAAGTGTCGGGGCACATTGGTATTTGGCACATCTCACGGGTAACCGAACTGGGGAGTCCACATTGTCCAGAATATCTGATTACATCCGAGTACTGGTACTACATCTGTTAAAATGCAATGAAACTTGCTAAAACAAAGTCTTGACATCGGTAATAGACCTATATCTACAATATTCATTGATGGCTACACCAGAACAAAAAATTCCACATAGAAAACTTCCAAATACTTTCTGTAAATAAATGCCATTATCGTACCTTGCCTTAGTTGGGAATATATTGAAAGTGAAAGTCAATAGCTGCAGAAGTCAACAGTAGTAAGTACTATATGTTAACAAAATATTGGAACCATCTTATACATACTTTGACATCTTTTGCTATTAAAAAGCTAGACAGGCAATATAAGACTAATACTAGGAGATGCTTCAAGCAGCAACTGTAGTTTAGACATTACATAAATACTGCTAAACTACCGATACAAGTACTGATATTCCACAACAGCCTTGCCTCGCAAGGCAATGGCATCAGAAAAGAAATTCCCTTAGAAAGATCATTTCAACGCTGCATTGAGTTTTGAAAGTTGAAACCAGAACCAGTTCACAGCCATCAGAAAATACTGTGTCCTAAGAACAAACAACAGTCTAAGCGAAAACAACTAGCATAGAATGATGTATTATTGTATCTATAAATTATCATATAGTTCTTCTTGCAGAGGCGCGACCTTATGCGAGAGAACAAGAGCAAGCAAGCAGTCTTAAAGCAACAGAAGGAGACACTTGGACCACCAGGTAGTAAAGAGGAACAAACATGCTTCCACAATTCGGAGTCAATAAAGGCAAAGGCACAAGTTTTAGCCAATATCATCCTAGTCCATGGGACAAACAGGTCTATATTCTATATCCAATCAAATGTTCATAATGGGCAGAGATAAGCAGCTGAAGTCAGAAGGAAGATGACTTCATGCCGAAACTTCTAAAGAGCGTAGCCAATTGTATAGAGAGATAGTTGCAAACTCAACAAACAGTCATTGGATTTATACAACACTAGGTAATTTACACTTATCTGGATAAAATTGAATACAATAACAAACTTGCTAAATTCAGCAAACCACAGCTGAGTGATAAAATACCAGAAAAAAATTGATGGCTCGACTAAAGAATGTGAGAGAAGAAGCACTTCAAGCACAGCTCTAAGCACAGCTCCAATGCTCCCTTGTCAAGCACTGCACTATAGTTACCGCATGGTCATTTTACCAACCCATTATTTTTCTAATGTTAGACAATTCATACCATAAGCAATCGAAAGAAATAACTTTGCCCACTAAATGCCGTGTAACACAGACACACCCTGCGGTTCCTGCTCTATCAAAGAACACAGAACAATAGGAATTGACTGAAAGGGTCTCTGCCGATGATGATGATGCCACTTCAAAGTGTGAGAGATATCTGAACGACGTACGAGCCGTCATCACTTCTTTAGATTTGCAGCCACATGAAGAATCAATTCCAGTGTCATCCATCACAATTATTTACCTGAAAGAACCAAAACATCTGTCAGCTATCAATATATAAGGACATAACAGATAATATAGAATTGTAACTAATTGCAACTAAATCATCAGCAACCAAATTGGCAAATGTGTGTTACACATTGGTTTACGACGTTAACCCACTACAATTGCCTCTAAGATAAAGAACAGGAGATGCAAAGTCTGAAGAAATCACAGGCATTCCATGAAACTGATGCCAAAACCCCAGAATATGCTGAGAGCATTTGGAGAAGAAGTGCAACAAAGGATATTATTTAATTCTTTACTTGTAATCCATCTCTGTCAAATGGTGATATCAGGAACTGATGACAATTATGCGTAACTCATTAATTTTCTAGTATTATCACCTATTATCATCATCATCACTATTAAATTAATATACAGATATGTGGTACCTGCTACCGATATTCGAGAACAACTTAAGTGCAAGTTTTATTCACTTGTAATCCTACTGATAATATGACCAATGAGGAGAAGGCTTCAACTGCTACTTTCAGCTACAAAGTTTATAGTGAAACATTCAGAATTAACAGAACCAAGTAAACCAGTTTCTCAGCTTACGGTAAGCACATGTAAACCAGCATTCCAGATTGTCAGGTTAGAAGGTCTATTGCAACAATTCTTATAAATACCAAATAATTCAGCAACCTGTACCTGCAACACACTCTGTTGTTGTAGAAGACATATGGTTCAATTCTTTTAGGACATAAACTTCATCAAGTCGCTTCAAAGTCTCTTTGCTGGGTGGCTCGTGAATGTCGGCTTTGACTACTTTCGTTGAGAACGGAATGCTGATGACCGGAGCGCAAGTAACAGATTCCACCCTTAACATCGTAATAAACGCATATATTGATATAATGATTCACTAAAGTAATAAATTTAAAAAATCTGTTTAAATAAACAAATTTGAAATTAATTGACAATGATGATGATGAGTTCTCTGCCCAAAGGCAGGTTTCAGTGGTTGTGATGCCAATCGGGGCTGAGATGAGTGAGGTGGTTTCCCGAAGCCTTTCTCAGACAATTATCAGTGAACCAGTCATCGTCTGTTTCTTTCCATATGTAGAAAAGAATCAATTAAGTTGGAAATAAATCTTTTCTATGCAATCTTCAAATAATTACCATTAGCCACAATATTATGCACTCTTTTCCATATGTAGTATATTAAACCAAGATTACACCAAAAAGCGAGGTTTGCTTTGAGGTCCATGTGATTTACTATATTATTAGAAAGCAAATGTGCTATTTTAACACACACAAATTAAAAGCAACAATCAATGCATTTTCTGTAGACGTTTGGTAGTAGAGATAATGGTCTCACCTGAAAGTGTATATATTCAAATCTGCTGCTAACTAGTAAGGAAACTAATTGTAATAAATGAGAGGGCTCTCTAACTCATTTGAAGATTTGAATATAAACAGCACGTTTTAACACAACAATCTTAGATAGCTCAATTGCATGTATGAAGATCTCACCTGGGAGTTACAGAAGATGCGGTGTCGGCTGCAGGTGTAGTGTCCTCAATTGCCGAGTTGCTATCAACCGCTGCACCGCTAGTTATTGTTACTGAATGACTAATAGCGTCAACTGCATTTGTTGCTGCTTCAATATTTCCAGGCATAGAGGCTGAGATTTCGTTGGCTGGTGCGGCCTCAGAGAAACTTTGCTGCTGTGACGTCTGAGATTCTGCGATGTCTTCACTGATGTTATGCTGCTCTTCCTGCACATATCCTCCTCTGTCTTCACGATCACTAACACACAAACAACGATGCAAACAGATCCTAAATTTCCTATCATTACATAAAATCTGTATCGTTATTCACTATCTGCCGCTTGGAAACTTCCGAGCAAATTATTGCTTTGAATACAAAATGGTACAAAGAGGAATAATCATTTAACCCTTCAATGCCGAGAGGGATAGGAAACGCATGCCATTAACTACCTTCCCGGCATTAAAGGGTTGATATATCATACCAATCTTACTCCTCAGCTATTAACTTAACAAGGCCTATTGGGCAACATGCTGTATGAGAATGCGGTGTTTTGCTAAATATTTAATTTTGCAGTGTAATCTTTTGAACAATTGGTCTGAATAAGACTCTATATCGCAAGACACCGGAATGAAACCGTACTTCACAATATTTAACTTCAAAATTTCCAAATCAGAAATCTGTTGATTCAGACAACATATTCTTGAATCTTCACTAAACCTAACACCAACCCTTCTTGTACTTCTATTTTGTGTTATTATGAATTGAATTGATTATGACATTGTGCACGATCATTGCACAAGTTTTTGAACAATCCGATGGATCGAGCAAAGCTGAGAAAAAATGCAAGCTCATAATATATTTGTGAGGCATGTGTGGTGGGGTGGGATAGTCGCCGCCTTGCACCCAAAGGGTTGCGGTTCGATTCCCACCCCGAACCCCCATGTAGGGACCTTCAGCAAGTCCTTCACTCACAATTGCTCATCGCTCTTCGGTGTTTAAACTACGACACACCTCTGGGCTGTACTCTGGACTGCCTCTGAGTAGTAGGAGACTTCACAGGGTGGTACAGGAATAAGTGAATAAATCAATATTTATACAGAGTGAAATGCATGTATTCATACTGTAGGTTGCTCCTGTTTTCACTGGCATCAGTTACATCTTCACTGGCTCTTTCTTGGGCAACAGATCCATCAGCGACTACCGCTGTAGACTCTGGTATCTCAGAGAGCTGAACACGGCACACTACAGTAGATGGAAAGCGAGCGGAAAGCGAGAACCTTTCCAACTCCGAAGGAGAACATAGGAAGAATCCCATTCCATTTGGAGAGAACACACATCCACTAATACCACTAAAGCAGAAATAAACAGCTAAGTAATCTTTCGCAGTTGCTTATCCATTCTGTAATCGAGCATAAGCATGTAAATTCCATCATTTTAAGAAATGTGAAGACCTATGACGATCTCCAAGGTGAATATCTCGATCTAGATCCCGACCTTTTACAAGGGTCAGTTCTAGACAACTCACAAGTGTTTGGCTTGCCACATTGCACTCATTGCAGCGTCATTCATCCTCAGGTAGTCATCAAGAAATCTAGCTTTTCAGGTTTTTCAATAAATAATTTTGACGACAACAAACAAGAGCTGAAATATGAGCATAGTCACACCAAAGCTGCTCGTTTTAATACAGATATTTCAGCACATCACAGGGTGAGAGCTATGAATGTGAAAAGCCAATCCAACTAACCTAGAATTATCTCTTGGTATAACACTGAGACTCATCTGGTGCCTGAGTTGTGGTATGGTGAAGACGCACATCTCACCATCCACTGTTAGACTGATCGCATCTGTCTCAACGTAAGTCTCATCTAGGCAGATTTGAAAGAAATTAATAGCAACAATTCATAACAGCCTCCAAATGAAAGATAAAAGAAGAAGAAGAAAGCAAAAGTCACAAATAATTTCTTTATCTTAATACCAAACATTGGAATTGAACTGGGCTAGTAAAAAAATTATAAAGCTATTTCAATATGCTTACGTTTTGAATATAGTTGTATATCAAACAAAAGTGGCAAGTTCAGGCAAACTAACATTTTACAACTTGGTTCTGAATATCAGAAAACACTTAGAATTTAAAAGATATTGCAAAACCTTTAATTTGTAATATTATAACGAAGCAACAAAAGAACCAGATTGCAAGATAACCGATGTCTATGTATTTAATGTAACTTCTGTTGAAGTACAAAATTATAATAGATTCATTAGCTTGATGACTCGTAACAATTCTTGTTACCTTTTTTGCTTCTAAAGCTGGCGTATGCAATGCTTGAAAGTTGAACACCTTGTTTATGAGCACCCAACTTAAACTTGTGGTACGGTTTCAAGCTTGGTAAAGAAAAGACCTAAAGAGAAGAAGAAACAGAACTAATCATATCACAAGATTCAACAGATTCAAGAATGCTTTCGTTTTCCAGTTACCTTTAGTACACTCGGGAGTACTAAGCATTGTAATAATGATACAAAAGAAGTCTTTGGAATTCTCTACCTGATAATGTTGGTTTTATTAATTAATAAATATGGAACAGTAATACAAAGAAAATTTGCCTACGTAGGAAACTCGAAGAAGAATAGAGACCTTGAGTTGTTGTTGAGAGCAGATTATGACATAATGTGACCCAGTCATGTCTGGTGCTTTGGCTCTCTCATGCTGAACTTCAAGTGGACGAGGCAGAGGCTGACCGACATGATCAAGCACCTGAATACTGACCACAGGTGCACCATGTCTTAAACGAATTTCCTTTGCTAGAAAACAAAGACAGTCGATAGAGAGAAAACTGCCGGGCTTTTCTTAAAGGAATTTTACAACTGCATAATCCTAACGGCTAAAGGGTCTGGGGGAGCACCATAAGCTCCCCAACCCCAGAAACCAACGAAATTTTGATAATTTGATGCCATAGGGAGTGCATTTTGGGCTCTTATTTACTTTCAATTTGCCAATGATTATTTGAACCCTCTGACTACAACTGGGCTCACAAACGACCTCAAACTTACTATTGCTACATATCCTCTTAAGGGATATCGACCTAGTGGGGTCTGGAATGGAGCCCCAGAAGCCTGAAAAATTTTGAAAATTTTATGCAAATTGGAGTGCATTTTAGGTGTTCTATAAAGGAACTGACTCACTACCAAGAAGGCGTGCGCTGCCGTGAGATACCGTGGAACCATGAACTCACCTTGGGTAGCCGGCGCTACCGGCGGTGGCCGGAACAGCTCGAGACTTGGTCGAAAAGTTCTGAGATGTAATCATGTGCCAAGCCGGCGACTGAGACGCGCGCTATCAATGCTTATGCCGTACCCTGCTGTACAGTCGTTGTCCACTGCATAGTAATTAATAGCTATTCCAGCATGCAATATTATTTCATTACAGATTATTCGTCAACTAAATAATTTAGCAGAACGGAAAAACGACCTATAGATGATAATAAAAATTATATTAAACGATCGTGATTCTAAAACGTTCAAATAGACGACCTGTAACTAATTATAGATATCGATGTTACGCATCTAAATAATAGATCTCGATGATTACTATCGTCAATGCATCGTATCCACCATGTTAACAGGTCTACAATGGGGTGGCGATGAGTCGGCA
>JAQFXW010000209.1:0-21846 GCA_034693945.1 Dendrobaena attemsi | reverse complement strand
ACAACAGCAACAACAACAACAACAACAACAGCAACAACAACAACAACAACAACAACAAAAACAACAACATGAAAGAATGCGAAAAAAGACTGCATCACTCATCCTATACATTGAATATAATATATCATAATGTGTATTGTTTAATTTGTATATCACATATGGGAGCTAAATAAATTCTTCACCTAGAAGATGCTTATAATGAACGAGACCAAAGGCTCTTCAGCGGCCGAAGTCAAAACGACGGAATGCTATTCAATGGCGGCTGCAGATCGTATAAGCAAATGACGATGCTGCTTAGCAACCGCTGTCTTCCTTATCTCTAACTCCTGGTCGCCATGGGAACAGCAATTATAAATTCGTTTTCCGAAAGATGCCAATGTCCATAAAAATTCCTATTCTTGCACTTCAAATTCAGCGCGTGAAGTAAACATTTTTTCTTGATCACCACCAAACGCGTAGGCCTATAAGTCATGGGCCCTCGTGGATAATTTGGCTGGAGGGTACACACAATGGGCACAGTTTAATTTTCTAGTCTATAGATATTTATAATGCTAATGCATCACACATCATTATCATAATTATCATCGTAATCACTGAAAACGACATAGGTAATGGGTATGATATATATATAGGCTAGCATATATATAATTACGATATATATAATTACGTATTTACGTCCTGTTCTTATTTAGAGTTAAATTTACAGTTATAGTTCTCAGTATCGCTTTCTATATCATTAATTAGTATAATCAGTGCTTTCATGTGAAGAAATTTGTTGAAGCCAATAAGCAATTGGCCGATATCTAAAAAAAATTAATGGTTGTCAACTTTCCACAAGAGAAAGTGTCCCCTTGCCCCTATTTGAAGGCTTCCATAATATAAGATATAAATTCTCATTTTCTGCTCTATTACTAAGAGTCTACTAAAATATTATAGGCTACACGGCTATTATACATGGCTATCATAGGCTATAAAATATTATAGGCTATTATAGGCCTGCTGCAGTGGAGCACTCGACGGAGTCATGCAGTGATTGCCGCGTAGCGTCGTGTGTTCAAGTTGAATTCGTCGCCCGCAGCAAAGCACAACTATACTGTGCTTTGAGAGATGTCGTCTTCTCTCTGCTCTTCACCTGAGGCTTCTCTACTCGGCAGCTAAGATGGATGCACTTACGGTATACACGTTGTCAGTGGGAAGATCAAACGACAGATGAGATGACTGGTACATCTGTCCTCGTATATATGCAGAAGTACCTTGATTGATTATTTCGATTGATTGATGGTAGGGTTCCAGATGGAACGCGTATACGCGTACGGCACATGTGTTCAACGAATTGGGCTGGACCAGTTAGTGATTATACATATACTATACTATAGTATACATATATAGTAACATAGGCCTATATATAATAATATATGTGGTGTATGTAGGTGTGTGTTGACAGTGTTGGTGTTTGTAGGCGTGTGTAGGTGTGTATGTGAGCCTTAAGCCGTCAAATTGGCTTATAATTAAATGCCTCTTAGAAACCTTTTAAGTTAAACCATGCATTGTAAACATAACACTAATTCGTTGCATTGAAGCAGAAAGTGTCTAGTCGTGATGGATATGACCTTCGTCTTAAGTAAAATAGCATTATTGTACTTTAATAAGATATGTGGAGCCAGATAGTTATACGAATTACGCATGTATATGAAAGAGACGTGGTAAATTCTGAACTGCTTGCATAAATAATATTGAGAATTGACATAGGATTAATCAGGGGCGGATCCAGACTTTTTCTGTAGATGGGCGATTCTCTTCTTACAAAGATTTCCTATAAGTGTTTCCTATAATCATAAAATCGCAGCTCATTCCACCAATTGGGCTTTGCACGTGTGCCCTGTTATCTGTGCTTCTAATGCATACAAAACATGTAGGCCTACACGAATAGCTCTCTAAAATAGCCTTGATCAATCAGTTTTCTCTGTCTGATTCTGCATTTAATAGGCTACGCCATAATTTCAGTAACATGCGTAATCTATGGGGATGGGTACGAGGGATACCACCCACTTTTCATATGGTAAATAAAAGAGCAATTCCACATTTCTAAATCAAACCATTCCTACAAACGAAGAAGACCAAGAAACAGGACTCAGCCAAATATCGAATAATTTACGACTCAGAACATAATAATAATAAGTAAAATAGCATTTATTGACCAGATGGGGCAACTCTGGTTCTCTGATCTAGCGGAAGATACCTCACCATTGGATGCCACCATTGTACACACCTGTGCATCATCTTACATCGGCCATCCTAATGCACAGCAAGAGCCGGCAGCGATACAGGCAGCACAACGTAAAGAACTCATATATTCTCTTCGGCCATCGACTCACTTGTTCGTTCCTGTTGCTCTGAAAACGTTGGGCCAAATTAATCCCGCTGGAATGGAGTTCATCAGGGAGCTGGGAAAACGTACCAGTATGTCAGCGATATGCGGCGACCATGGAGAAACAAACTACCTCTTTCAACGCCTTTCAGTCTGCATCCAGAGGTTTAATGCGGTAGCTTTTAGGGGGACATTTCCGGAAGTGACCACAACGAGGCCTGACTAATATACCAAACTGAGCACAATAACTCTGGATAGATAATCTCTGTTATAGTTTCGTGATATGATTATAATTATGCAATCCTTGCAAAATAATATGTTTAAGCGCAATTTAGACTTTATTCTAGAGAGAATGGCTGCTAAGCAGTATAGTTACTAAAGAGTTGCTAAGGAGACTCATTGCTAAGGAGGATGGGGTCAGTGAGTGGAAATTATACAGAGTTCAATTATAAACAAATTTAATGTTTACACTTTTACCCTATCTTCGATATGTGACGAGTTGTAATGTTTGTATCGTTACATAAGGATATAGACCACCTTGTCACCTTGTGCTGTCAGTTCTTTGAACTCTAGCGACCCTCATGATGAAGCTTCTCCATTTTTTCTTTCTGATGTCACGTCCTTTAGTTCTGTCAAATTCATTCCAGTTGTTTCGTGTATCTCATCCATCCATTTTTTCCTTGGTCGCCATCATTTCCTTTTCTAATCCATCTGATCTCATAACTTGTCCAAAGAATCTCAGCTTTGTTCTTAGCACTGTTTGTTGTAACGTCTCATCCTTCTCGATGCCAATCGCCATGCGTACCCATTCATTAGTTGTTTTCTCTGTCCATGATATTCTCAGCATCTTCCTCCATATCGACATTTCACATGCGTTGATCTTTTTTCCCCTTTTCTTAGTCGTTGTCCGCGTCTCACAGCCATAAATTATAGCTTGTAGTTATTCTCACTTGACACAACCCTCTGCTATTTAACGCTATTTCGTGAATGTAGATTCTATTGTCACATACTTTGATTGTAATGGTCAACTGTCCTGCGAATGAGTCTACTCGTCATTCATAACTTTGAAGCGATGTACATCAAATGGGGCTCATTTTTTCCAGCACTTGTTCTAATGGAATATGTCCCTGCTGAACAGCTGAGCTACGGTGGGTCCATAGCTCAGTTGAGAGAGCGGTTGGTCGATAAGCTGAGTAGCCGATATGGCGTCATGGGTTCGAGCCCACACAGGCAGTTATTTATTTTAAGTTTCTGTTAACTGCCAAAGGCTTTGTTCTGTTGTGTGGTTTGTCTCGTGTCAGTTGGAAAATAAGATCGCCCACCCCCCACTTCTGGTTTGGCCATACCAGGAGTGTTCCAGCACTTAGGCCACTAGCTAAATCAAGACTGCTGTGAAGCCAACCTTCACGTTGTGCTTGCAGGCCATATTTCGCATAACTTGTACTTTTAAACCAAAATGCGATTAAAGTATACTATTATTATTACTATTATTATTATAAATGATTAGGTTAGAACTTAGAAACCCATAATTCTATAGATGCACAACCACTTTTGAGTGACTCTTGGTTGGGCTCTTCGTATGTATGTATGTATGTGAGCTGTATCATAGTGTAACATTTCATTGTATATGTATATAAATATATGTGTTTCTCTGTTAGTGGCTCTTTTTAGTCGTTAGCTAGGTGGTGCAAGCTTTTGGTCCTGCAAGCCAACTCCTCCACATGACAGAACAAGCCTGTTTAGTTGTGAGCCTTCCAATGGGAATAGGCTCCCACTTGTTACCTTGGCATACTGCACCCACATCCTATGACCTTAACCGGTGTTCGACTGAACTCCTGGGGTTCGGTGAGCCGCCGCCAGGGGTTTGGCAGAGGTCCTCTGAAAATATGTTCAGGGTCAGTGAGTTTTAGTAAAAAATATTTACTATTTATTTGTATAGTTCGACTTTCATTCAATTTAGTACAGTTAGTAGTTCATTGTATTGAATGTGTTCATATTGTATCACATTTTCAAGCTAATTTTTATCTTATTTTGTTCCCATTACTCAAAAAGGATATTGTTCAAACTTGAGAGGGTTCGGTGAGGGGTCATGGATTCTTCTTGGGGTTCGACATACTTGAAAAGGTTAAGAACAACTGTCCTATAAGCTACTTAATCTTTACTTTTTAACCGTGGCTGAGCTGAATGCTGGTCGTAAAGTGAGTGTGGGAATGGTGGTGTGGAAGTCATTGGAGTAGAATCTAGGAATCACAATAGCTGTAACAATTCTTAATCATGCATCCAGGTATTAGTTTACATTTGAAACTCACTAATAGTAATGACTGATTGTATGTTTGCTGTGCAGAGGTCAGTGGACTGAAGCGACCGTACGACTCTTCCCCACACTCCGACGGCAGTTATGTCAAGTCGACTGGCGACGTTTCCTCGGACTTGTCGCACATGTTGGGCCTCAAAGGGACCGCTTCTGAGTATCGAGATGTCAGAGAAGACTTTATTGAATCGAAAGTAATTGTACAGAATGACTCTGGTCTGACTATGACTGGCCAGTCGCTGTTCGAGGGATCGTGCGTTATTCCTGTGATGGATTCGTTGTCAAAGTCTTCGGTCGATGCGTTTATTCTTCCTCTGCAATCGCTAGATGCGGTTTCTGGACCGTCTGTTGACAGCATTCCCTGTTTTCAGGATTCTAAAGAAGACGTACCTATTCCGGGTGTTTATGACAATCTGTACGACTCGTCTGTTGCCGCGAACCTCGTTAGTAATGCTCTTTCCCGAGAGCGAGACTTGGAGAATCAACTATCAAATCTGATTGAGGCAGCGCATCAGAAGATGATTTCTTCTATACCACATGATGGTCTGATGCAGACTGGCGGACACGGATGTACATCTCTAACGGACCAACTGAATGCCGCCCAGTCACCGACCGAGCACGGAGCAACTCTCTTGGGAGGATGTCAGAGCGAAAATTCTGAGTATGGAGAACCACAGTCGAAACGTTTGGCATCGTACCAACAGTCAAACATGGATATTCTGATTCAGCTGATTAACAATGCTGATGCTGATGGCCAGAATCTGAAGCCAAAGGTTGAGATGAATTGGTCTCAAATGGCATCAGGCGATGCAACGTATGAGTTGGCTACCAACTCCAACTTACCTCCACTTGCTGTTTCTGAGTCTCATGACGTCCATCATAGTTCAACATCGGCCCAAATGGAGAACCTGTCCAGCTTCACGCTGAAGAGTTATGATCCCTCTCCACCAAGCACAACGTCACTGCCTCAGCAGACGGTGCTGTTCGACTTTGACAATGACGTCATGCAGAGCACTTTTCTACAGTCTCAGGTGACAGACGTCAAACCAGACCCAAGCTTTTCTGGAATTGATGCTTACCTGCATGACAACGTCCGCTACACAAACTCTTCCAGTCCGCAGAGCATGGACACTTCAGCTCCAACGGTTACTGGATTGTATCAGGATGGTAGTCACATCAACCTCTCTTTTCCTATGCATACCATCAATGACAAAGATGATAAGACGTCTCGTTTTGGCATTCATCTGAGACCTGGTGTGCCGACAGAACCACCCGCAACTCATGGCTTTAGGAATCGCAGCAGGAGCTCCCTCCCAGAGTCGTCTTCGAAAGGTCACACTGCAATGAGCAACGGCAACAATCCGGTCCATATGGTCAACATCAGGGACGATAGCAGTGACTTGGTTGGCATGAATTTCCAAGACCTAGGTCATTCGGGTTTTGGTAGCATGAAGGCATGCGACGGAAGTGATCTGATGGAGTCTCATCGCCTGCCTAACGAATCCCTTGCGACAGCTGAAATCAGTCAGATAGCCAACCAGAATCTGATCCTGCACCACAGCGCCATTCACAATAGTCCTGAGTTGACTCTGCTCGGAGTCTCACAGGTTGCAGATTCTGAGCACCATCTGTCACAAATTGACCAGAGCATGCACGGTTACCCTGATCAGGATCAGACGGATATTACCAAACAACAGCACTACAGCCATCCAGGCCTAGTGGAGATCGCTCCAACGCATTCGTTTAGCGATGGAGACCTTCAGCGATTGGACAAAATGTCGCAGTACATCGGAATGAACCTGCCAGACATGGATACGCTGCTGCATCTCGGTAACCCTCAGTCGGCAGCCATGAATTCTCTGCACAGGCTTAGTGATGCTCCGATTACATGTGCACTTCATCAGGTGCAGATCGACATGGCTGGCGGAGACCATTTGCCAGAGAATAGCCAGTGCTCCACTTCTGTTCTCACCCTTAGTAACATTGGACCAATCACAGCTGCCGGTGCTGCTTGTACAAGTGCAGATAACTGCCGTTCCAATGACAATGGCAGCATGGGATCAAACCTACAGCAAAGTCTGTGTGAGTTGCAGGATCTCAAGCAGCAGATGGGATTTGGCGACAACAGTCCGCAGAGCCCCACTCGTTCAGGCAAAATGTCGTCATCCGACCTGACTGCTACTTCGGATAGCAACCTATCTCCTAAGGCTGAGTTCAGTGTTTCAAACGACCATTCGGCATTGACTCCAACTTCTCTGTCGAGAGGTCAACTCGGGCAGGAAGCGTTACACCCCCTGTCAAACTGTACCTCTGGAAACTTTGGTAGCTCAGATATGACAAGTCTTCAGGGGTCGCTAAGCTATACGCAGACAACATGCAGTTCGCAGACGCTACAAGACAGTGTATCTTCCCCTGGACGTGAACTCTACGATAATATTTTTCAGCATTTTCCCTTTTTGTCGAGCAGTGATAATCTCAATATGCCGATGATTTCATCGTCCAACTCCTCCTTGGAATCTTCCCTGGAGAACGAGGTACTTCTCATGCACCATTCTTCTTCTCTGACCAACTCACAGATGCTGACCACTGGTGACGACGTGTACATTGGAACCAAGAGTGGAGTGGTGACAAACACGACGCCACCACAGCCGTCGTTACTCAGCCAATCGTCTAATACGCAGAGACACTTTCTGCTGATGGCACAGGATGGCTCCTCGGTTGTTGTACCTCTGTCGTCCGTCATGCTGTCCTCTACTGCATCTGACAAGGCCACAGTTGCAGTAGCTAATCAAAATGGCAATGACTATGTGACCACTGAGTCTGATCACGACCAGGTCACGGCTGTAACAATGATGGATTACAAACAGGTTGTCGGCACCATTATGCCTTCTGGAAAGTTGGTTTGTCTTCCACCAAATCTGGTGTCGGCTCTTGCCAGAACATCGGAATCTGAGCTGCCGGCTGCATCTTCAAGGCCAGTCCTGGTTCTTCCAGCTGGATCGCTGAAACATCTGAATTCCACTGGAGTGCAAATGACGATGGGTCATCAGACAACGCCGGATACATCCAGCAAGTTGTCGCCGACGTCGATGGATAGCCTCTACTCGCTGGCTATGAGTAACGGCAATGGGAACATGAAATTCATGTCCAACTCAACTGCAGTACCTCCTCAATCTGTTGGTAATTGATAGTTTTGATGTCAATTAGTCTAGAACATTCTGCAGTCGGCTAGGTTCAGGTCCTCCCGGTGTATCGTAGAAAATCAACAGTTTTTAGTTCAAATCCCAAGTATCGGAAATGAGATATGAATAATTATGTGTGTGTGTGTTTCTGGCTGTTTATTTGCCTCCTTACAAATCTCACTGAGATGTTATGAGCCAATTACACAAATGTTATAAGTGCCTTGTTGCATTGCTAACTGATAAGTGAACTGTGCTGATAGGTTCATATCTTCTCCAAATGTACATTTGAACCACCACTGCTGCAGTGACATGACAAGGTAGTAGAATCGGAGTGAGCACATAAAATAGGCTTATCCGCTTACAGAAATCAATAGTTTCAATAGATGCTATATATTGCAATTATATGTATAGATCTATTCGTTGTAGTTTAAATGGAACACCCAAAAGGTGTGAGAATAGTATGTATTGTCATAAATTAGTAATATTATACTGTATAACAGTACAGATATAAACCATCTGCATACTTTCCATTGGATTTCCAGCTCTTGTGTGTTCACCAGACATCTGTGTAGTGCATTCTTTCCATTTGCATTACAGCTCTAGAAAGTATCAGTAATTGTCATTTTCTTGTTAGTTCATGCCACTGAGGAATTTTAATGTAAGGAGTTTCATCGTCTCAAAATGTTGAATCTGGCTTTCATTGCCTATATGATGATTATTTCAGACTCTGTCCTGCCAGCCAGGAGCCACGACAGACTGGACCAACCGATGGACACGTCGTCTCCCTTCAATCAATTCTCTCTGGAGAATCAGACAAATCTGTCACAACCTCAGCAACTGCCATGCGACCAATTGTTAAACAACTCATCGTGCAAAATGCCGACCCTTCTATACCAACTGCTAACGAATGATGATGCCAGAGGGGCCCTGAGGGGCACTCCTACAACATCTGCCATGTCCAGCCTTCCGAATCTGAGTGTTGATGACGGTAACTGTCTTAGTGACCTTCATTTTAGCTGATTCCTGTAATGGATGAAGTGTAATATAATAGTGAGTAATGATGAATTTATATACGAACCAGTATACAAATGCAGAATATTAAAAGTTGAGATTGCTATGAATCAAGCAAGACCTACTCGGTGATCAGCAATGGTCCTGGAAATCACATCTTTAAATTGGTCTAATCAGCACAAGTGATAATTATTCCTATAATTGTTTGTCTTATACTAAAAGAACGTTCGGTCACTCATTGCAGACCTCTTGAACAAAGTCAGGTGAAGGTGAGGTGATAATCTGCTCTTGTCATAGGCGGATATTTACTGCAAATGCAGTTGTTTATCCTCCTTGACCAACTCGAATTCCAGCATTGTTTAGTGTTGTATAAGTGAAATTATTTCATTTTATTTAGTTATCTTGGTTCAACAAATCACATAACTGCTTTTGTGCTGACTGAAATTTAGTCTATTTTAGATTTCAAGTTTTTAATGGTATTTGTTGGCAATTAAGCCAGTGTAGTAACAGTATTTTCCCCAATTCCGTTGGTCTCTATATTGCAATATAACGACCAAAGTAATCACTAATGGATTGCAACGCTTTGTGCTATAGAGCATCGAGAGTTAAACCAGGGTTATAGTCTTGATAACTCAGTCTCGAGACGATCTGAGGAGGGAATTTTGGCCAGTTCTGGTTTCATCTCTTCGCAGCCATTTGTCCAAAAGTTTCAGCCCTTTGTCATCTCGGTGCTGCATCAGAGGCTCCTCGGTCCATGACAAGGTCTCCTCTGCTGATGCAATGTGAGCAGGAACTGTCGGGAATAGATATACGGCTGTAGAGAAACATTTGCTAATCTAAATTAACTTGAATAGATATCACTGATGTCATTTGACAGCTGCAGAGCAATTTATGCAGATGAGCTCAACGGTTCCAAAGTCAAGTTTCCAGGAGCTGCCAATATTTAGGTTTTCCTTTTCCTCACGGCATGTTTAGATAGGCATAGATTATTTTCTCATTTGCATCTAATATGTGATCCGTCGGCACAAAACCAGTCGTAACTCGGAATATTCAGTTTCAAGAAAATGAGCAAAAACTCTGTGAAACTCAAATTTTTAAAGTGTTAGATCATTATAGATTATAATTAAAAAATATATATTCTATGCAAGAAACATAGCAGTTTAACATTGAAAGGTCTTATTTTGATGATTTTGTACAAGTTATGATGTGTGATTTTGAGCAAATGCGTAGAATATTTAGCCATTTGCCAGTCCGTTTCCCGTCCAATTTTAGCAATGCAAACGTGTTTATTGCTCAAAATAAATAATTATAAATCAAAATAAAGATAGTGTTCGAATACACCATGAAGCATCCATAAATTCTGATAGAAATGAGATATAACTGCAATTTTGTTGTCAGTGTGAAGGGGATGTCTTCCTCTTTGAAATGATGTATAAATAAAAAGTTCAAGTTAAGACTGATTTGTGCAGATGGGTCACATATATAGCCTGAGGTAGAAATGGATTTGTCCAAACGTCCTGGAGATGTTACTGTACATTGGGAGACATAGTCTCTAGTGCACAAATAGTAAATGTACAATCCAACTTAGGATAGCAATAGTGTGATTATTGATTAGTGAATATGAAGTTTTATTTTGATTAATAAGTGAAAACTTAACTGCGGTGTATGCTAGAATCTTGTCTTGCTATTGAAAACCATTTCTAATAACTGCAATATTACAAAGTTGTATTTGCAATAAGTGCGAACAATTTCTTAATTCGGGTTAAATTTTGATTTCATTTCTGTGACTTCAGGATATCCGAATTCATGTTATACTGGGATGCATTAATTATAAATCAAAAGGAGTCTTACTTCTTTCTTCTTAGAAATCTTTATACAAGTTGAACTAATTCTTGTGCTAAACCTGACACATATCTTGAGAGACAATTTTTTACTATTGAGAGTTGAAATTGGTAAATTGAAAGTGGTAGGATCTGATAGTTTTTAAGATCTATTGATAGAATTCATTAAGTTTACAAGAAAATAATCCAAAGTTGAAAGTGCAGCACATTGATAGTTTCGTAGCAGTGAGTAACTGCAAAGAAATTCAATCTTTCAAATATCTCTAGATTTCTTTTTAGATTATGATAACACACTAACACAGTGTTATCCCCCCTCAGTATTTACCAAACTTTCTTAAATTGTAACTAAATGTGGTATCTTATTTCAGAGATATTAAACAAAATTATGTGTAAGGTGCATAATGTTTATTCTCATTTGTAATTGTAATTACAACAACTTCCGTATTAGCTATTGGTTATTTGATTATGTTCTGATCTCTGCAGCTGTTGCTTTATGTTTGGTTGTCGTTTTCTGTAATACATGCACCAGTTACTGTGTGATATTTATTTCACAATATTCAGTTCATTTAATTGTTTTAATGTGTAGTTTCGTGTGTGTTCTTTTGTAGTGAGTCAAGTGTTGGACATGAATCGATCCCAGCAAGGACAGAAACTTCACTGAACAGTAGCATTAACAGTTTACGAAACTAGTATTATGTGCATAGAACAAAGGTGACAGTTCGGCTAATTGTTAGCACTGACAAGAAGGATATCAAAAGTGCAGCAATTTTAAGACTTACGCCGGCAACGTTCAGTCCGTGCGAAACCATTCTAGTAATAGTAATCATATCATATTTTTAGTGACGTGTTGTACCTGTGCGACCTCTTTGTGTTGTGGCTACTCGAACTCTTTGTCGTTCAGTTGTGTAAATAGTAAAGTGTTTTATTCGTAGTGGCGGAGAGAAAATCCTGATTGGATAACGTATCAGGAATGCCTCTGTCGCCATGTAGCGGCTAACGAACACTGACGTAGAATGTTAAAGCTGTACTGCATTTAGTTATCATCTTTTGGTTAATCAAAGCAAGTGTTTCTATGTTCATACTGGCTGATGTTTGCCTGTAAAGGCAACTGAAGGCTTGTTGCTGTAAAATGTTTTTTTAAATAAGTAGGATATCCAGAGAAGGTTTTATTATGCCATAATGCAGCCATAATTATTATTATTTTCTCGAGGTAGTCAGGATTCCTTACTTAGGTTCATAAAATTGTACCTAGATACAATCGAGCGCTTCTGAGTAGTCGCCTTGAAGGGGCGCTGTATAAATCTCTGTAACGAATGAATTAAAGCAGATCTGGAATGGCTTATAGTGAAATTTCTTCGGAAGGCAACAGCATTCAAGCACAGAATGGTAGAGTACTATTGATTATATTATTATTATTATTATTATTATTATTATGGTTTTCAATGTTGCAGTGGACCCTCAGAAGAAAGTCTGGAGATTTAAATTGACAGTATTCTTTTGTTATTAATTATAATTTTTTTCAATGTGTCACCTTTGAGATGCTCTTATTGTAGCTTCTGACTCGGATAATTGCCCTCTGTATAAGTTCATAGTGTTTGGACTCAACAAATATCTTATTCTAACCCAGACTTGACAGCTCAGCGCTTCTGATTTACATCGGTGATGCCTGATAATTAAGAATTGGTTATCACCCATAATTTAATCAAGAAGAAGTACGGTCATTGGTCATGTATCATAAAAGTGATGCTTAAGGTTAATTGGTGCCTTTTGATGCAGTGCTCGCACTGAATCATGTATGTTTTTATTTACACTTGACACTGACTAAGTTTCCAACTGCTGCAATGATTCAACTATCCATCTGTTTAGCTGAATGGGCTGTGATACGTATCTGCCGTGATGAAAAGTTGTATCTACTGATAAATCTACCTTGGATTTTTGGTTTTAGTTCCGATTGCTGCACTACAAGGGCTAACAAAGCCATGTAGTTTGTATTCTGGACTACTGCATGAAAGATTTAGATCTTGCTGTTTGAAGTTTTTATGAAGGTATGATCTAGTAAAAATGAGAGCTCTACATTGAAAGGCAACTGTTTCAACTACAGTTTTAACTGTTGTGATGATCAATCAACTATTTAATTTAACATAAGTTATCTTGCTTATGTGGCCTATTGGCTATTGGTAGTGATTTAATCCATGTGCTGTAGTCCATTTATATGGTATAACTATTTATTTGATTGATCATTCGGGCATTATTTTGCTACACCTGTGATTGTGTTGACCAAGTCACATAATTGAGCAGTTAGATGATACAGAATATTTTCATTAAGAATTATCAGATTGTGAGCTTTATTATGCACAATGGCATGCTAATTTTGTGATAAGTTTGTCATTTGGTGGTTCTTGACTTTTGAGGTTATAGTGACCAGTTGGTTGAGTCAACTGTTTTGCTCAGAGTGAATGTGAGCCTCTTATGAAGCAATCACTGTCTAAGGACTGAGTATTTACCAAATAATTGCTCATCACTGCACTGTCAATTGTTGATTCTCACTAGACAGTGTCAGTGTATAAATACAGAAATATGTATTAGGTTGCACTTTCTTCATGTCAATTTATATACAGCCATACATACACAGTAGATAATATATGTGTATCTGTGCAAAACCAGTCATATGTTGGAAAATTCAGTTTCAAGAAATTGAGGACAATCATAATTTTTTCAACTGTGGGTTATTACAGATTTTGAATAATAATGTAAAAGTTTGACAAAAAGAGTAACATTGAAGGGTTCTATTTAGATGATTTAATAAAAGTTATGATGTGTTATGATTTATACTGTGGTTCAAGTTTTAGTTGCATTTTTGTTAAATAAGTTTCCATGTATGCAAGTAGTTTTTTATCCATATTTTCATTGTAAAGAGACTATTTAAAATAATGTTTTTAACTCTAAAAGTCACAAATTCGACTTAAGATTGGTTTTGTGCAATGTGGTTACATTAAATTTCAATGTTAGATGTGCCTGCATATCACAACATATACCACAAGGGTGGCATATTGTTCATTTAAAAGATTTGTGAAGCAGAATTTTTGGGTGAAAAACCTCTTTGTTTGCTCTGAGAGTTGGCTGATTGCATAGTTCAAATTTACTGCAGGTTTGAATACTGGCATTGGATTCTGATTCAAACGAAGTTGACTGTTGGTCTGCAAGCTGTATATCACACCTGTTACATGTTGCCTGTCTAGCTTGCGCTTTAGCAGAACAGATCTTAATAGTCACAGACTAATTCTGTTGCTATAAAATACAAATGGTATTATTTGAATGAATTGATTTGTGCTTACTAACGGGTATTATCTTGACATTAATGTGATATAACACTGCTTCTTGTGCAAAGGCCTTTCATATCTCTCTGCCCAATGTTGGAACATCAGCACGTGATGTGAAATTCATTCATAAACCATTCGGTTTTATGACGTAAATTCCTTCAGACAGAGTTACTTTGTACATCGGAGCGTCTACTATGTGCATTTGTCTGAACTGGGAAAAATTCTATTTTGGAAGGGAATTTGGAGTCAACTTGAAGTCTGAATAAGGTCATGATCAAAATTGTTCATTATAGCTAGCAGTGCCCATAATAATGAGCTGACTTATATAGTGCCACTGCTTGGCTTAGGAATAAGAAAAGGAGAGTTCAGAAAGTCAAGAACAGTCATGAAAGACAGATTCATGCAGTTCCATTAAACCCAATGCTAATCTACAATGTGCCACGGGACACTCGTATCCAGTAATAATTGGGTTATGGTTATGTTCTACAGCTGAAAGATTGTACAGCCTTGGAACACAGACTTCAAATACTATTTTGATAAAATCTTGTAAATGTGCAATTGCTGTGTATCTTGCCTTATGCCGAACTGACAGGAAATTTGATTCTATTTTTTAGCTTCTAATGTTTTGATAATTGCTCTAAATTTCCACAAATGCTGTTTAGAGGAATGTCTTATGAATCTCAACTAGTTTTTCAGTGAACTGATCATTTGGCTTTGCCTCTTCTTCTCTTGCAAATCCTGCATTCTGAGCCCAATGTCTCGAAGTGATATTTGAAAATCGCTGTGCAGTCAATTTGACAGAAACTTCTATAAAAATTTCTTGGGATTATTTGTGGTTCATCAAATGATGCAAAATCAAACTTTTCCTTGTGTGGTCTCGTGTATGAGATAAATGTACAAGCAGGGACTTGTTTGATTATCGGGACATCAGAATGTTGCACAACAGTAATTTGTCTAGCTTAGAGATGTTCTTAAGTACCACTGACTAGTGTTGTATATTTCAGTATCTGTTATGTTCATTTGAAGAATGTGTTTTCTATCCTGTTGGTGCATGACATTAAAGTATTCTGTTTCTCTGCTATGTTCTGTGTTCATGACGACAAAGCAATCCTAATCTGCTGTGTTTTGTGTCAACGAAAAACTCTCTAGTTTTGTGAAAACACTAAAAATCAGAAAGGGACTTTGGAAGACCTGGTCAAACTTGTAAATTTTTGGAATATGAAACTATGATATTTAATTTTTAGAAAAGAACTTAAGAAGTTGTTACTTTTGCATTTATGAAACATTGAGTGGGTGAATATATTCCGCTTTTAAGAATTATGTTGCTTAATGAGATGCAGTATACTTTCCATGAAACAACCATACAATATCAGTTTGTTTGGATTAATTTGTCTTTCTTAATGACCATATTTGTTCTGCTGAAGTAGAGGAGAATTCGTGAGGGCCTGAGCAATTTGCATCTTTAATCGATCGGTTAAATCATTCAAATATCAAGACTATCATACTTTACTGGACTTGGCATTCTTGTATGTCTTTGAATTGGCTGGGTTGGTTGAATAAGACAGTCCAATTTTGATTTTTTATGAGAAATTTTTAGTTTTTGATTATTGTGGACTGTACGTTACCACTTAAAGACTCGCATAAGCCACGTTTTGATTATACTTTGAAAGAATCATTAGTAAAATAACGTTAAGAACCAAGTGGAGACAGTTCCTTGTATAAAGTTTTTGTAATCTGTGCTACTGCTTGATATGTTGGGTTAGCAGGTTTTGGATTGTTGTAGTTAATAACTAGTAAATAGGGTTCCACAAGATTCCATTACGTTGCATTTCCCTGGAAACCAATGTTACGGACCAATATGACCACATACATGGCTTATCAACCAATTTCTAAACAATTCTGATAATAGTGTATGTAGTATTATGACCTCTACTCAATCTATCAGCTGTTCTAATTACAGTTCCTGAGTGAATAAGTACTCCACCTGACGTAGCAGTAACAGTATGACAATTATGAAACCACCTAAATTGCTAATTGAACACCCTCTAAAGAACTTTAGAACTCAATTAATAATGACTTTGATTATAACTTGTTGAAATCATTGCAAATACAAAACTCGTGATATTTTAGCCAGATTGTTAACTTCGTGCTACATGAAGTGGTGCATAATTGCATTATTATTGTACCTTACATTAGAATGTAACTATAGGTTAATAGAATACATGACAAAATAAATGCATGTTACTCTAATACAATTAAAAATTATTATGAACCCTTAGGCCTATATTTACGGATGCTTCCAGCTCCTCGTAGCAAAGTAAATAATTCTTGCCATTTGTCATCATGAGTTTGATGACTATAGTATAAGGCCGTAAAACTACATGATCAAGTAGGTGGTGAATAGTTATGTGACAGCTGTTCTTTATAAGAGAATTACTCTTGCTCTGCTTCCTGCTCAATTTCTGTTTTCGAGTGTGAAATCAATCTAATATTTATTTTGTGATAAGACTGTTTCTGACTTGTCTCTGCTCTGCAAAAGTCTGTTTTGTTTCTTAGTTTTTGAAGAGACACTTATCATACTCAGACTGCTTTGCTAACTTTCCCGCTGGTTCGTGTGATATTTTGATGTGACACCGCTATAGCTTGGGCGTTGTAAGATCAACTGACGAATTGTGCAATTTTTATTCTTATTAGTTACAGCAGAAACTCAAGCAGAAGTCATTAAAATATTGCGAATTCTGTTGTAACATGGTTGAATGACAGGTTCAATTTTTTTATGATATTGCCTTGTTTTGTTTCTCTTAGTTATAAATAGTATTACCGGTACTAATGTTACATCTTCCATTACCTTTTCTGGTACATCTATTACTACTATTATCACCACCACCAGTCCACTACCATGTGCAGTTAGTTGCATTCAACGGTAGTTAGTTATTCTTGCATAGGCATTAGGCAGTGTTCTTGTAAGGTACTAAAGAACATTATTAAATGTTTAAATAACTAACTACTAATATTATTAAATTGATTTTCTGAGTTTCTCTTAATTGCTCTCTCAAGTTAGGTTCATAATTATAAATCGGTCACTTAACCCTTTAACGATGAAAGAGATTGGTATTCGGTGCATTTGAGTAAATGCTCCTTATTAAAGTGATAATATGGTATTCTAATAATTTAAGGCTACTTTTCTACTGAATTCTAAGTGGCGTCTCTGAATATCCGCCGTCTGTCTTGAACAAATGATGTTTTATTTTTACTACTCATTCCAGCCACTGCATTTTTAAAAGTGGTATTTATCAACAAATCCAGTCAGTCTTTACTCTTTATGTTATGTTTTCAGTATTTTCATTAACATTATCATCAGTGCCGTATTAACCTATGGCGGGCCCCTAGGCTTCAAGCTTCTGTGGGCCCCTCAACAAGACGACCCCCTGTGACTTTCGCGCTCTCCTTTTATACAATTTAGGAAAAATAATAATTATGTTCTATGAGAACGAACTACAATTATTTCTCTATTAGTCAAATTCAAATAACAACATTTATTTCCGTGTTAAAATAAATAAAAGACAAATATTATTTCTGTTGGTGGGCCCCTAGGTTTTGGTGGGAGCCTCGGCTTCAGCCTCGTCAGCCTTGTGGATAATGTGGTCCTGATTATCATAATCTTGAGATTTATTGAGTCCAAATAATTCAAGTAACAGGACCACTTGTTCAAAGGTGCAGTTTAGGTGCTTAGTCAAAAACAAAATCGATATCGGGGTTAAATTAATGTATAAAATTAAGTAGCATAGCAGGACAAAAAGAAGAGGAGGAATCAGGACTTGAGAAAGAGCAATGTCCTCAATTCTGAACTAAAGACCTGTGCAGAGTAGCAAGAACAAAGTTGTCTTTCTGTCAAGTTGTTGGCATTTGTTTCTACATCCTTAAAAGCTAGAGAATTAGTGACTGTCAAAGAAGGAGTCTGTTTAGAGCTACCTATTTTTGGGATCCATATTGCTTATTATTGATTTGCCTGCTAGCCATTATTCTGTTCCCTTGTCTTTCTTACTGACTCTCTCACTATGTCTTAACGTGCTTGACTGCTTTTGCTTGTCTGCCTACCTTCTCCGTGTATCTTTGCAATGCCTGTCTTGGATGTCTTTCTGTTTTGTGCATGCTTCTGTAATTTCATGATTGCCTATATTTTATGTTAGGTAACAGCGGCCTAATTGGGTGTAAAGAAATGGAATGTTTAATCATGTTTTTCGTTTTAAATCTAACTGAGGATTGTGTATAGGTGATCAGGTATTGTAACAGGTATTGTGCAACAGTGTTTGTGAAAGGCTTCTATGCATATCTTAATAAAAACAATGTTATGAATGCATATATATATATATATATCCCAATCTGTAAGATATCACATTATTCAGTGCTGTCTAATTGTGCAAGGCATCTGATAACTTTTGCTGTCAACAAAATTCCCCTTCAAATCACAGTAATTCTTTACAGTTTACACAAAACATCGTTAAATACTTTTATGTCTCCGCAATGGGTGAAATACTTTTGATAGTATTTACAATAGTATTTTAAGTAATTTTGAAATACCAGTTCATTCATTGCTATTAGACATTAGGCTCATCAAAAAAAGTGATATCCAGTAACACTTACCTAAGACATGGCTTTTATCAGCAATAATGCCATACTGCTGAAATGCAATAAGTGAAATGACAGCATGTGCTACTGTGTATGGTGTAACTGACGAAGTCCTTCAACTTTGAGCAACTCTGAGGATGCTGTAATAAATGGACAAGTACAGAGGAGTACAATTCTCTTAAGTCGTAGTATGACTTCTGAACTACCTGAAACTAAAGAAACTGAAAGGTTGTAGACAACCAGTGACGCAGCCTGCCAGGAAGATTGTGTTTTCAACTGCAACTGTAAATACATGTACTAAATGAGCAACAGAGGCATTGCTGTTTAACTATCTTCATTTGTATTGGTTTAGTTTCTGAAGACTTCCATTCAAAGTTTGCTGTGCATTTCTGTACTGTGAACAACTTAGATTTTTCTGTACTTGAGGTACTGTGAGTCAGGTTCCAGGATTGCATTCTTTATCATTTTCTGGTGAAACATTCTGTTTGCAGCAGAGATTTTGTGACTTTATTCGAGCTTTTCATAATTATAAGTACCATTTGTACATTATTATTTTTATAAGTTTACAAAATGTCTGGTTGTTTGATCTTGAAGTCTTTAGCTAAGTTCAGACTGTTCAGTTAACAACAATTTTAGGTGTTTTGGTGAGCAAAAAAGACAGTAATTGGCAGATGATACTTCTCAACACATAAGCGAGTCTAGTTTTTCTAAACATCGTAAAACAATGCTGTTTGATAATGAGTTAGCTGTTGTACAAAGAGGCTGCTGGAGCAATTAACTTGTCATAAAATGTGAACTCTGATTCAGTAAAGAAAATGCTGACTAACTGATTGGTAAAGAATATGCCCATTAATTTAGATGCATTCTAATAAAGCAAATAATATGCCTATTTTACATAACCCGAGGGATCATTGATATCACAAGGGATCATTGATACCTCGGGTAAATAAATAAAAATTATTTTTTTTTTACATAACTGCATAATAAAAGCGTAAAATATTTCTTAAGTTTAACTGACCAGTTTTGCTTTTGAGATCTGAATTATTTTTATAACAAGGAAGCCTTTTAGGTTTTATCGTCTTGATACTGTGTTTTCAACTGCTACAGATTACTTATCTCAAGGTAAAGTGTTAATGGCTGTGAGGTACTGTTGTAGTTTAGCATGAAACAATGTCTATCAATAGCTTAGGGGTTTAGCAGAATTTTTCTTCATGATTTCGACTCCATCTGCTCTTTCTGGCCAACTCAGCCATAATCAGTACACTGGCCTTACACTGTAAATGTAAACCACATCCATATCCCAAAGCTAAGAAAAACTAAAGTAGTTGACACTGTACTCGTGACTAGCTCTCAAGGCACACCTACAAGATTACTTCAGCTCTTCCAGTTCAACCGTCTCTGCAGTGGTTTCAGCAGCCATCATACTCTGGGGACTGGATTCAGACAATTGCACGTAACTAGTACTAACTACTCTAGCACTTAAATGAGGAGCTTTATTCGTACTGCCCGTACAAATGCACGCTGATTAAGGCTTGTATAAAGATAATTAATAACAGTAGTTATTATTTCATTTAAGTACATGTAGTTTAAGAGTTAGCAGAAGTACACAGCAAATATAACTCTTTGTTCTATATTCTTTCATTGAGGACTGAAAATTTTGATAGTAAGGAGTAGTGGGATGCAAATATTGATTGTAATATAAAGAAGTGGAAATTAAATAAGTAATAAATTATAACTATGCTGGTATATTCTTAATGTTTTATGTGTAAATAAAAAGCACTAAAAGGTTAAATTACCCATTATTGCAATAATAAGCAATTCTATAGCTGCACGCTCTTGTCTTGCCTGCTTTTGTCAGGATTATACATGTATATTATATATATATTTATTGCACGCATTAATTTGTCTTGGTGCTTTTGTCGGCAAGCTTTTGTCGTGCATGATTTTGATACGGCATCACTTTTACTGTCATCAGTAAGTGCAGTGTTAGAGACCTGTTCAAGTTCTTTGTAATTAATTCATTGGTTCCTGCAATTCTTGTAACTCACTCGATGAATCCGGACCAAAGTTAGCAGAGAATCAGTTTTAGTGAGTCAAGTACAATTTGTATAGAATTGACAGGACATTCAGATCCTACGACTTGACACTCATGTTCAGCGTCACTTTGTCTGTAAACAAATGTTGAGAGGCATGCCAGCACTTAAATGACGAGCTGTATTGGTTTCCTATTCATGTTCAGTGCAGTGTTGTTGTTGAAGAGTGAAAAGGAAGTGTATACAGCTATTGTAATCAGTGTTTGTTTGAGGAGAGTCTATGATAGAACACATGTCCAATTTGTGCACTACAATTTATGTTGAACTTCTATTTCTATAGTCTAGATCATACCTGCGTTTGCTGTTGTTTTAGAATGGCAATCTGTGACAGGTGCTTTTCAGGTTTTGGATACTACACGGTGTCCCAATTGAAGTGACACCCTTTTTGTTTTTGCGATGTATTTGTTAATTCTAAATAAAACTCTACACAATTTTAGAGCGTAAAAGAGGGATAAATTATCAGTGTTTCCTGGAAATTCTATCAAATTCTATAAACAGAGTCCGAAGTTATGCACATTCAAATTTGGGCAAAGATAATTTGAAGTTCCAACATGTAAAAGATAGGAAATTAATCATTTGAGCCAATATTTATTATTATTGTTCTTCAAAGCTGATGTTCAAAATGCCCGCAACTAGCTCGAATGCATGCTCTAAGGCGTTTTCGCCATTCATTGATAGCAAGTGTTGTCAACAATCTCTTGATCCATTCTTCCACAATTCCCTGTTTGAGGTGGTCAACGTAACATGTAAGAGTTTGATAAACAAGCTCTTGAAGGACGCACTTTGATTTTACTGTCTTTACGTGTAGGCCTATCGTAATCATTGTGTAATCTATGTATTCTACATAATTATTCTACTTAACCTATGTCCAAAAAGTCTGTGCCAGAAACTTGGTATTCTCCACATTTTAGACCAACGTAAACTTTGAGAATATAAATTGATGAAAGGATGAAAACCAGACTATATTTCAAATATATATACTTACCGTATATAGACTAAAAGCTTGGATTCATTTATAAACTCAAGAAATTGGTATCGGTATACCACATCAAAAAATAAAAGCGCACATCATGTCTGGCATGTTGACAGCA